>JAOBYK010554114.1:0-12087 GCA_025434845.1 Phenganax subtilis
CAGAAATAGCCGCAAAATAACCAAATAAATGGCTTAAAGCTTTGGGAATCTAAACAATTTAAATTTGAATTTTTGAGCAGAATAAATTCTTCATTTTTGGGAAAAATTTTGGTCGGGCTCAGCCCGACCAGCGTGACCTCTAGATCCGCCACTGCTCACTGATGTGTCCCATGTATTGCATAATTATGCAACCGTCATTTAGATGCTTATACATGGAGGAGATACCCAGGCATCAACAGGCTTTTTTGATATCAACTTAAAATGGATGTAACATAATATCCACATATAACTGTTTGACATTCCTAGTACTTCAAAAGCACACCTCTATCTTCTCTGGGAGATATCATAACAGAACTTGATGAGAGAAACTAAATCAATCAGTATTCATGTCTTGCATATAAGGGCAGTCATAGAGAAAAAGCTTTGCTTATGGAACTCAAAATACCAAGTGTAGACTTGGAAGATCTGAGGTGTCCTTGAACAGATGCATTTTTTCATATGCTCAACTACATGGAGAAATGTGGAAACCACATATTTGTTAATGCTAGTCATCTTTGTGTAAAAGTGGAGGTGGAAACGTACAGTGCTTGGCTTGAAAAACAATGCTGCTGAAGATTTAAACAAAAAACTGGGTTCTTTTTAAAACCACTACATTTACAAAAAAGCATAACAAAATATTTATTTATGAAAACTCATTTGCACTCTGCACATACCCTCGTCATGTGATGGGTATGTACATCATCATGTGACCGAGTAAGTACCCTGATTATGTAACATGGTATGTGCCCTGTGCATGCTAACAGTGTGTGCTCCCAATTGTTTGGGCATGCTTTGATTCTTTTATGCGAAGTATACCTACTATTGGCACCTTTGCACTGATTACAATGAAACTGATTGAAATATAAAATTTTAACACAACTATTCTGTAGAACACATGTGGGACAACTTAGTTTCTGCATACTGTGCACTTGTTCGCCATTGGCTTTTTTCAAATAAAAAACTTTTTCATCAGGCTCCTTTTTCTGGCAACTTCTTGTATCTGTTAGAATTTGGTACAGTTAGTTGCTTTTCCACTCTGTTTTCAGTTATTTTATGTACAATAGTAGTTGCTTCATGAATTTTGAAGAAAAAGCACTAAGCGTTTGTCAAATGTTCATCGGCCGAAATAAAAACCATTGTGACTGGCATCCATTTCAGTTACAAGGCATTTGTAAATTGTAAACTCAAAAAGTGGTGCTGTAAAAACAAAAATTGTCTGCATTTCTTGTAAAGTCTTATTTTAATACATCCTTTTGAAACATTTGTATGATTATTGTTTTAAGAGCTTTTTTTTTCAAGCTGAATATTTCAGTTTTGTACCTGGCAGTGTGTTTACTTTGCATGGAAGAACTACAATCTTGGAAAAAAATACCTGGAGACTATTTTTAAATACTATAAAATCCAATCTGAACTGCCAAAATTAGACATGTAGTATACTATACTTACATTAAACAGTAAGGGAAATGAAAGCTTCATAAACTGATTTATCTACAGTAAATAATATATTTACATGTACATTATTTGAATTATTATTGCTTATTGAAGGTATAAACTTTATCACCAATATCACTGGTCGCAACACAAAGTAAGTTTGTTCAGCTGATGCTTTTTACTTGGCTTTATTGGTCTCACTATATTTTCACTATATCTCTTTGAATAGTAGGACATGGGCCGAACCACAACAAGTCATCTAGAAAAACCATCAGCATGCGTCCAAAGAGGAACCAGCTAAATTTTATAACATATGTAGCTGATGTCCTCTCAATAATTTTTCAAGGGTATGTCAAATCTGAAACTTGCACATGAAGGAAAAAATGGGCATTGTATTACAGCTAAGTTGATCAACAAAATCTGCCATCTTGATACCAGAAAATTGTTGTGCTGGCATAATTTCAATGCCTTTCCTAGAAAACGTCAAGAAAGAGACACAAGATAGTAAAGTGCAAAACGTTTAATTTTTTAATACTGTAGAAGCTGCCAGTCGCTTTCAGTTGCTTTCAGCGTGATTGAGCAATTTGAACAATAGCAGGAACTTATAGATTAATTAGTGGTTATATTGACGTAGTAACTAGTTCCGAATTGGGACGGGTAAAACTTTGCACAAATCTTGTTTTCGCTCAGTTGGTCATGTGTATCGGTCGAAAGAACAGTTAGTAAATTTCGTAAGGTATTCGTAAAGTTTTATGCTGTCACCAGCTGTTTTGGACATCGTTGGTTTGTGCATCGAACACCTAACAAAGCGGGACTGTTATGTAAGTTTATCTTTTACAATTATCTTTCTAGCTAATGTAGTAATTTTAGGATAGCTCGCTTTTTCGTAACTTGATTTGCATGATATTGCATTTTGTTGTACTATATCTACATAGATGATTTTGCACGTCTTAGTATATTGTCAGTATAATGCGTTCGTATTTCGTAGCATCATAGTGGCGTATATTCGTCTTGGCTTCATGTATATAAGAATACTTAGTATTTCACTATTTTTCTATGGAATGTCCGGTATGTCATATATGCATGAATTTAGTTTCTATATTATTTGATATTTCAGTTTACGACAATCATTCGATAACGTTTCATGAAGATTTGTTATTTTGCATGAACATTTGTATCCATTTGGCTGAAGAATATTAAAGTATTGCCTGTAAAATATATTCTTGTCTTTGTTTCCTCGTACCAATTAAAACGTGTCGTGACATAAGCAACGTCGTCGTTGTTTCAAGTTTTTCGAGTTTACGGAGCGACCATCACAAATACGGTATACATAAATAAGCAATTAAACCTGGCTTGTGATAAATATGTAATGTATGCCATCTCAAAATTGTCAACACAATCAAAATATGTGACAGGTCTCAACTTGAGTCCTCACTGGCATAATTTGATGTGTCCTAATCCATTCATTATCTAAATCAGTTGTAAAGACCTTGTCAAATGCCTGATAGTTATTGAAAGTGCGTGATACTTTGGAGAATTCACTCATCCATTGGAATGGAGATAAATGATGTACAGTGCAATGACTAAGACTTTTCTATTTTCACTTTCTTTAACTTTAACATAGCCACCAGCAACTGGTTCATCACTAATCCCAATGCCCATGCAATTCAATTGAAGAGCTTATATGGCGCAATTTGTGTAGCACGACCCATATTAAGGTTCACAGTTGTTGGATGCAAAGTGGATTGGAACTTTGACACTGAATCTCGAATAGTATTTCTCACTATTTTTGAGAAAAAATAGGATGCTTGCATTTTTCTTGCTTGTCACACCTTGCTGACACTAATGCAGACATTTCAGTATATGATGGTTCACTCACCCCACTCTCGTATCTTTGGATGACTCTCCACCATGATCTTTGACAAGCTCTGATGCACCAACGACCCCTGAGTATACAATTATATCTTTGTGCCGTATGTGATTACAGCAGAGGGTATCTGTTTCTCAGCCTATTCTTTAAGTTAAATAAATATGATATGAAGAATCCATTCCTTCAACTTCTTTTATGATCTTTACAAAGAACTCCATCAGTGTTTTTGAGAACATCAGCCTCTTCCTGGTTAAGATCTGTGCCAAATTTATGATGCGCCAAACCAGACAATAATACTTCTTGAGATATTATAGTACTTTATTTAGAAATATAATGCATCTTTAGAATATGTAATATATTTAACAATAAAATAAACTTTAATTAGTAAATTTATATATGTGTTGAGAAATATAAACCGATCAGGATATTTTTATCTAATCTAAACCGGTCTGCAAAATATAAAGCAATTGTAATATATAAACCGATCGCGGGCGCCTTATGACCGCTGACTTATCGCAGGCATATTTTGTAGTGATTTGGCGTGAAATTATCGTTTTCACTCTTCAAGCACTCAAGCATGGCCGAACAAATTTTGAATCGCCTGATTAATGCACTAAAGAATCTCCAATTAGACAATAGTATAGATAACAAAAAAAAACAAAAAAAAAATCGGCACGAATCAGTTGAAGAGCGTATAAATAGTTTATTTCCGAGTGTTGGGTCCAGTAGGGCGTCACAAGGTCAAGCTCAAGACATAGTATTGACTTTCTTTGTGACCACATTCAGCGGCAATAATCATGCAAACGAAGCCCAAGGTCATGATCCTGACCGTGCACACGTAGTTAGAACAAATAGATTCAATCCATCAACCAACTACAAACCTAAACGTCGAAGAAAGCAGTCGTTAAGCAGAGGACAAAAGAGAAAACAAGACGAGTGTGAAAAGCCCACCAGCACCAAATTAACTCTGAAAGATGTAGTCATGTTACCATCGCCCAACATTACTGTTGTACCTCGTGGATGGAAGAGAGAAGAACTCTATGAAAAAAATTTCGCCGTTTCTGCTGTTAAAATCAGTGAAAGTATGAGCAAGGATGAGGTTAGACAGAAGTTTAACGAGATTTTTCGAGAAAAACGTTCTGGCCTTTTGGATCCGAATTTAAATTTGTTAGAGCCGTAGGTATCAAAATTATTGACCTGTGTTTTCAGTCGTAGGAGGGAAATGTGGTCAAGTACCTATCCAAGCAAGGACCAATATACATACAAGCAACGAAGCCCATTTCGTCTGGATTAAAATTTCTTCAGGAAAATGATACCCATCACACATCAGATGAAAACAACAGCAATGATGACCGTGACAAGCAAACATCGACGCCCATATGGCATAGTCAAACACAAAGTAACGCTGGAGATTGGGAGCAAACTCCCACCCCTACACAGCATAGTCAAACCCAAAGTAGCACTAGAGATGGAGACAATTGGATTGATAATAGTGATGACGATTTGCTACTTGTTTCAGCATTTGAGTCTAATAACCATGGATCTGTTCAAGGGAATGTGACCAACCCTGCCATAACAGTTAGCTGTCCAACTTGCAATATGTCATTTACGCAGATGAAATAGCTCAGCATGCCGATATGTGTGCAGAAATTTCTGAGGGAGTGCTGCAAAGCCAAGTAACGTATGGTAGTGTCTTGAGATGGATGTGCCAGATGAAGCAGATCTCAGTACAACTTGCGCTGATAAGGAGACGACTCTTGTTGCATGTTTGAATAATCTCGGACAAAAGATCCAAAAAGAAAACACAGGAGAAAATGATTGTGGGATGATTTTGTTCATGTAAGCAAAAATTGTAAATGGTTTCAGCCACAAAACAACATCACAGCAATTTTTGTTGGAGAACCTACCATAGATGGTGGAGCACCCAAACGAAAATTTTTCACAGGTCAACATTTTTGCTTTTAAGGGGCCGAAAAGCTAAGGAAACTATTATAATATAATCTATTTTAAAAAATGGAATTATTTCAGCACACATATTTGCAAAGAGCACATGCATTTTTTCATAATTTATAATGAAGACATCCATATGGTGACAAGGGGGGAATTTTGTTTTTAACTTTCAGAAAGTGTGTTTACTTTTTTGCGCTTAGCTGATTAGCTTAACAACAAAATGTAAACAAATGATCTGAAAGGTCAAAACGTAATTACTATATGGTAATAACTTCTGATGTTGCAATAGAACACCATATTTTTTTTCATCTTTTCCTCATCTATCATTTTAGAGGCTTTGGACCAAATGAAGATTCGTTTATTCTGCAAAGGTGTGCCTGTAGCCAGTACCATGTCTTTAACTGAAGGGCTATTTAAAGCTGCTGGCGTCCTAATGGCATGCAGTGTTATTCAGGGTGGTCCTACTCTGAATTTTATGTCCCCATGGGTTTACGATTACCTGACTCTTGGCCTGGATAGTGTCCCTCTAAGTGTTAATGACATAGAAGACACTTCAGTTAAGAAAGTAGCAGAAAAGGTGGATGCACAATAAATTGCACACAATAATGGTGACATTGGTGGCAGCAACTGTTTAGCTACAATGATTTTTTTTTTCTAGATTTCCTGTGCAAGTTCAGACCAGGAATTGCAGAAGTTTTTAAGTGAAGGTGAGGTACTTACAGTATTAAGCTCTGGGGGGTATAGAGGAGTGCCTGCAAGGGAATCTCTTGCAAACAAAGACAAGTTGACCAGGTATATATCTTAAAATGATTGTTTGCTTTTGATTTATTCATTATTATTATTTATTATTATTTATTATTTATTTATTTATTATGATTTTAGATTTATTGCTGAATAGATGTCACAAATAACAGTAAAATTTATTTTTTGTTCAGGTCAATTTGTGTCAAAGAATTGCTATCACCAAGGATACCTGTCCTTAAGGATCTCAAGGAAGGGCTTCAGTATGTTGACGTGCTGCGCAGTATGAAGAACCACCCACAACTGTTCAAAACTGTATTCACCCCAAGCTCTATTTATGATATAAGTGCAGATACATTTCATGAAGGCCTGAATATCAAGTATAGTACTCAACAGACTCTAAAATTACAAGAGGAAGACATTTTTTAATACTTCACTGACTTTCTTCTTACTCTGGAACATGGAGGTATGGATGGTTTACTGCTGGCCCAATAACTCAATTAAACATGTCACTGTACATGCAGTACAACTTGTTGGGTACTAACATGCAGTGTAATAACCCAATTCATTACAATTTAAGCCTATCCACTTATCTTAAACAAAGTTGAGATTTATGAGTAACACTACAACTTTATCTTTTATGCACCAGGCATCGAAGAAGCGCCTGATTTGTCACTGCGAAATCTGATTAAATTTGTCACAGGGACGTATCAGTTGCCACCAATTGGTTTCCCTTCACAAATAGAAATAAATTTTCTACATGGCTGTCTTTCTGGCTGCAAGTGGAGGCCTGTGGCATCAACTTGCTCATTGTCACTCACATTACCAATTCATTCATGCAGATCATATGAACTTGGGGATCTACTCATATCCGCATTATTAGAGAGTTGTGGGTTTGAAATGGTCTAGACACAGCCCTAAAAATAATGTGAAGAAGCCTGATAAGAAACTATTAATGCTATTTTATAGTTTGGGCATTTTTGTTTGGTGAAATGCATTTTCCATGAGTAATTAACTGTTGATAAAAATAACTATATAGTGCATCTTTGAGTGTTTCAGGCAATACAATATCTGTTCAATCTATTTTAGTTACTTCCAGTAGTGTTCTGGGTGATGAAGTGTTCTTAATAAACTTTGATTACTATAATGTTCACTCGCTTAGTGTAAGAACTCTTAACACTTTATTCATAGTCAGAGACCCTTTTATATACAGATAAACAGAATATTAATTAGTAGATAACGAATATTAATGAGGACATTACATCCCTCTTTGTCTTTAATTAGAGTGTTTCTTTTTTTCTTTTTCTTTAAGATCCTTTCAATCTATAGCCTAACTAAACATAACCCAAACAGTGACTAGCCAAATGTTCTTCTCTTACGAGACTATCAGTATACAATAGAATTTAAAGAACTTCTGTACAAGAATTCTTTTTTTTTTTTTTTCGTTCAAAATATGTTATGTAAGTTGTCAATCATCTAATAACGTAACTTAAATACTTATCTATTTTTTTTGACATCCTTAATTAGATTTGTAACATAGTCAGCAAGTTTTGCAGGGGGTCTCCTTTGTCAATTTGATCTTCTTAACAATTGAGGTATTTCTTCTTGACTGGGATCAGCCATGACTAGTGATTCGGTCGCTTTATCTTGGCTTGGCCCAACTGTGGATGAAAATTTCTCTATTCGTGCTTCATTTCCTTGGGGAATGACTTTAAACTGAGACGAATTTCGCATCACTGTTTTAAAATCATTGGAAGCTGTCACCATGGTACCTTTCTTCTCTTTGACGACAAAAGGGTTTGGGTTAAATTGGGTGGTAAATTTATTTTCCATAGGTTGCTTCATCAAGACTACCATTCCAGGGTTAAGAACATTTTCTCTAGCGCATGATTTCTTATCAGCATACAACTTCATTATCGACTTCTGCTCAGCATCCTTTTGTTCCGTCCTGTCCTGTACATCATCACACATAATCATTCGATGGTTTGGTTCTGGTAAGGTCGTCTTGAGTTTTCTCTGGTTGAGGGCTTCACACGGTGAGGTGCTTGTGGTGGAGTGTGGTGTAGCTCGATACTGTCGGAGAAATTTGAACAGCTCTTGTTTCCAATTCTTTGCTTCGGCATTAGCGGCCCATATGGATTTTCCAAGAGTTCTCATAAAGCACTCAACTTCCCCATTTGCTTGTGGCCAATAAGGCGTAATTCGACGATGTTGAAAACCCAGATACTCAGCAAACTTCTTGAATTTGAGACTAGTGAATGGGGGACCATTGTCAATTTTCAATACTTCAGGAATTCCCTGTCTGGAAAAGATTGCATCCAACTTTGGGATTACTGCTCTAGCTGCCGTAGATGTCAAGATTTCAACTTCTGGGAAACGACTATAATCATCGACAACTACCATAATATATTCACCAGTGGGATAAGGTCCTGCAAAATCAATGGAAACTTCTTTCCAAGGTCCATTGGGCAATGGCGTCATCTTCAAAGGTTCCGATGGTCTTGGGCTTTCAGGCGTTGAGACTTGGCAGGAGTGACAATTTCTTATTTTTTCCTCTGCAAGCTTGTCTATACCAGGAAACCACACTTTTTCCCTTAAAAGTTTCTTTGTTTTCACGATGCCTTGGTGTCCAGTATGCGCTAGATCTACAGATTTATTTCTCCACGTCGGGGGTATCAAAAGCCGATTTCCTCTCAGTATTACTCCTTTGTGAACTGTTAATTCTTCCTTAATCTTTGTATATTCCTGAACTTCAGGGGCTAGCCAGTTGCTGGTTTCAATTGCTTTTATCAGGGCTTGCATTGTTGGATCTTTCTGGGTTTCACCCTCGTCCTCCTGAATGGTCATCGCTGTAGGGATCGAATTGGTACAAACATAGTTCGTGTATTCCTCTGCTATGTTTCGCTCTTCAACTTCCAAGGCATTCGGATGACGGCTTAAGAAGTCGGCCGGATTCTCTTCATTTCTAGCAGAACGGTAAACTAATTGACAATCATAGGGCATAAGTCTCAATTTCCAGCAATCTATGTGGGTCGATGTGGGCCTATTGCTCTTAAAAACACCAAGTAGGGGTTTATGATCGGTGATGATGCGGAACTTCGAACCATAAACGTATAGGTGGAAATGTTCAGCAGCCCAAACCACCGCTAGCATCTCTCTTTCTGTTTGAGAATATCGTGCTTCGACTTGGCTGAGAGTGCAACTTGCATAGCTAACAACTTGTCCTTCTTGCATCAGAAGTCCACCAAGCCCTACTGGACTTGCATCCACAACAACTTCCGTCTCCTTTCTTGGATCAAAATACATCATCACCTTATCTCCTGTAAGCGCTTCTTTCAAATTGTCAAGGGCAGCCTGTTCTGTTTCGGTCCACTCCCAGTCAACGCCTTGCTTGGTGAGGTTTCAGAGTGGGGCTGTAACCCTGGCATAGTCAGAGATGAATCTAGATACATATTGCGCCATTCCTAGGAGTGATTTCACTTCACTTGTACACTGAGGCAGATTCGTAGCTTTGATGGCATCAAGTTTCTTGGGATCTGGTTTGACTCCCTCCGCAGTAAAGATATGACCATAGAACACGATTTCCGACCGTGAAAATAGACATTTCTCCTCCTTCAAACGGATGTTGAATTCCTTTAATCTTTCAAGGACCCCACGCAGGTTGACGTCATGCTCCTCCTGGTTCCTACCAAACACAATAATATCATCTGATATATTCTTGCATCCAGGCAAGCCTGTGAGGATTTCTTCTATGGCGTTTTGGAATATTTCTGCTGCTGCATTAATGCCATATAGAAGACGTCTATACCTTCTAAGCCCAACATGGGTGGAAAAGGTGGTGATGTTCCGACTTTCCGGAGATAATTCGAACTGGTGATAGCCGGACGAGAGGTCTAGTTTACTGAAAACCGTAGCACCGTTGAGGTCAGTGATAAGTTCGTCTATTGTAGGCATCAAGTGTTTCTCTCTTTTCACCGCCTGGTTTGCTTCACGCATATCTACGCATATTCTAACCTCTCCGGAATCTTTTGGCACAACCACGATGGGACTAACCCACGGTGTTGGACCAGCAACTTTCTCTATTATATCCAACTTCTCCAATCGCTCAAGTTCCTTCTCTACGTCATTTCGTATTTGGAATGGTATTCTGCGATGCGGTTGTTGTTTCGCTTTCACTTGGGGGTCTATGTGCAATTTGATCAACCATCCTTTTACTTTCCCAATTCCTCCGAACAAACATCTGTACTCTTCTTGTAGACAATTAGGATATGGAGCATCAACTGCATTTACAGATACTTGAAGAAGATTCAATTTCTTGGCTGTGGCAAAGCTGAGTAGGTTTCCAGAGTTTCCTTTAACGACATGTATCTCAGCAAGTGTTGACAGATCTGATGTTTTAATCCTAGTATCAAACGTTCCCAACATTTGTAGCGGTACTGACGAACCATACGAGTAGATGCGGCGTTCTGTTTTTCCCAATTTGCATTCTCTAGCGCGATTTAGTCTTCTGTAGGTTTGTTCATCTATGAGATTTACCGATGCTTCGGTGTCAACTATCATGTTAAGTTGTTGTCCTTCCATTTCAACTAGACAAGTAGGTGGATTATTTGATGACTTCTCAACCGTATATACATATTCATATTCCTCAGCTTCGTTGTTACTGGTTTGGTATTGATCAGAGCATTGTACAACGGTGTTTACTGATTTCGACTTTGCTGGATTCGTACGACACACACGTGCAAAATGTCCACGTTTTCCACATGGTCTACAATCCTTATCCTTCGCTGGACAAGTCTTTTTATGAGGAAAATATCCACCACAATTCCTACAAGTTTGAGTCAGCTCTTTAAATTGTTGATAGGCACGAGAGGGTTTTTTTGTGGAATGAGGGGGCGGTTTGTTTTCATGCAATGAATAATTTCGTCTCGCCTGATGGCTTTGGCTTCTACCACAAACTGAATTTATCCTTTGATCTCTTCCTTCGAGATGTCTTGCTTGACTTTCGCTGATTTCTAACGATCTTCCAAACTTCAACAACTTGTCTAAGGTGTGTTCTTCCTGAAGTGCTCGCCTACGCAGCGTACTCGAGATGCAGCTAAGAATAATGTGTTCTTTTATCTCTTTGTTAATATCCGAAAAATCGCACGTTTTAGCGAGTTGACGAAGTCTTACATGAATACTATCGAGTGACTCTCCTTGATTTTGCCTGGTCTGTCTGAAATTGTAGACTTCGTATGCGATATTCTTTTGTGGATCGAAGTATTCTGTAAGTCTTCCTACAGCATCTTTGTAGTCTGTCTCAGCTTCGGGGTCTTCAAGCGTGTCAAAGATTTCATCAACTTCGGCGCAAGCAAAATGTAACATGAGCGCTTTCTTCTGTTGTTTGTCTGTAATGTTCATCGCCATTAATAGTCGCTCTAAACGAGTTATGCATTTCTTCCATCTTGGTCCGGTATTGCTGTCCAAATGAACTTCAAAAACGGGAAAATTCGGTAACGATACAGCCATTTAGGCTTAGTCTATTCTGATCTAAATCTATATCCAGAATGCAATTATTGTTTGACTTCGTGGCGTAGCCTATTTGCTATATTTTCTATAGCTATATATCTTATAGTTTCTCTCTTTTAGACATCCTCATCGCCAGTTATAATGTTCACTCGCTTAGTGTAAGAACTCTTAACACTTTATTCATAGTCAGAGACCCTTTTATATACAGATAAACAGAATATTAATTAGTAGATAACGAATATTGATGAGGACATTACAATTACATGTTGAAAAATAGGTACGCAGAGCGTACATGTTGCAAATTATGCTCATAAAAGTTGTCGGAAAAACCCGGTATTTAGCGTATTATGTTTACGCCACGTGATTCGCCACTTTACGGACATCACGAACACTCACTCACTCACTAGGACAGACACAAAATTTAAGCTCTGTGAAAGCTGCATGCCTTATAAGGCATGCAACAAAAACTAAAAGTCCAATGCTAATTTACACATTTTCTTATAAAATATTAAACCATATAGATAGCCCAGCAAGTCGAGTTAAGTATA
>JAOBYK010554225.1:0-12925 GCA_025434845.1 Phenganax subtilis
GCAATATTTTACAGTAATAATTTCAATTAGATATATTTTGTGTTAATAATGTGGCATAGTTAAATGCAAAATGTATGTTGAAATATGAATGTAAAGAATGTGGAATTGTTCATTAATGCAATGTGATTAGTGTATATTAATTGACAGTAATTAGTTCATACCATGGTACATACAGGACCCCTTGAAAAGCAGGCGTCTATGAACCCTGAACGGCTATCGTTTTCAAATATTTCTAAATAAATAATAAAACTTATAAAAATCCCACCTGACCTGGCAGCGGAATGGTAGAAATGTGAGCAATGTAGAAGAAATGTGAAATAATAATATTTTCCCCAGCTGGAAATTTAAAGCAAGGCCAAGGCTACAAAATTCTGGAATTTTCTCGCTCTATTTTCGACGGCTTTCGACAATTTCCGGTAGCTTCCGATGTGTTTTTTTTGGATGCATGATATACACTTTTTGTGAACATTCCATTAGCTACCATACAGCAAACATATTTGATCTGGCAGCCCTGAACTGATTTATGTGGTGGACATAAATGGCAGGCAAGGTGTTATTCCAGGGTATTGTGGCTTCCTCTAGAAATATAATTAGCCAAGCAACCCACAGAGCAACGACAAGAAGATATCAATCATTTACAAAACTTGGCAGTATTTCTGAGGAAGAGAAATTAGCAATTGTTTACACTTGCAAAGTATGCGAAACAAGGTCATCAAAAGTTTTCAGCAAGTTGGCATATAAAAATGGAGTTGTGATAGTAAAGTGTCCAAGCTGTGCCAGTCATCATCTTATTGCAGATAATCTTGGATGGTTTGGAGATCAGAATAGGTATGATGACATACTTCATAAATACCATTCAACATTAACACCACACTATGACACACGCAAAGATTGGCAATTGTATGCCAACTTACAGAATGCACCCTGGTAGAGACTATTAGGCAGTACACGGTAGTTGAAAATCGTACTTGAATTTAGTCAAAATGTTTATGTTATGCATAGGAATATTGAAGATATATTGAAAGAGAATAAAGATGCAGTGAAAAGAGAGCTGGATGATGCAAGTGTGGAAATTTTGAGAAAGACTATTCTTGAAAAACAACAGGATGAAACATGAACAATGACTGAGCCAATTTTGGATTGGTAATGCCAACAAATAGACATTGCGGAATGATTTAAATGTATTATTTTACAATGTCTCCATAAAATAGTTCTAAACTCGTGGTACCAAACACTTGTAATGAATGACGTCAAGCTTTAGCACTAGAAATTATATCATGCTGGCATAAATTAGAAAGCAGACTTTGCCAATGGATTTTACAAACTTTTTATGATATACAAATGCAATAAATAGGTTATTATAGTACCATAAATATTAATATATCATTGCATCTATAAAAAATGTGTATCTGCGATGTCATTATGAGTAAGTAAATAATAAACGTGAACAGCAAAAAAATTTCCAGTAAATTCTTCACAAATATAGCATAATTACGCAATGTTAGCAACTGACCAACGAGAAGCAAGCACATATAACACGTGATATATGAATATAAAAGCGTGAGTCGCACGTGTTAGGCATTGACGCGCACATTGAAAGGCAGGAAGACTTTTGTCCCGATATTTTGTTGAAAATTGTCAAGATCCGTAGAGAAAAATGGCAAAATCTCCTGCAGTCGGTATTGATTTAGGTACAACCTACTCATGTGTTGGTGTATTTCAACACGGCAAAGTTGAAATCATCGCTAACGATCAAGGTAACAGGACAACGCCAAGTTATGTTGGTTTCACTGACACGGAGCGTCTCATTGGTGATGCAGCTAAAAATCAAGTCGCTATGAATCCTTCAAACACTGTTTTCGGTAAGATATTGACAAAATTTGGTAGGATTTAACGTGTGCTCATGTTGCGGGCGTGAAAGCGAAAAGAAAGCTCGTTTCATTTTCGTTTTGTCGACCCAGATGTTGTATACACTACTGTGTACACTACATTGCTGTTAAAATCTTCTATTTACGATAGAAATTGCTCACGGTCATTAAAGCAACGCAAAACTTTTTTGACGTTTATGAAACGAACTAATTTATACAGATTTACGACATCAAATTCCGCCGGTTTCACATGACCTGCAGTAAATTTTAGGAAAGACACGTAAGCGCGATACTTGTATTCAGTTGGCTACATGTTCCTGTTACTAGAGTATTGTTGTAGTAGATTTCGCATGTATTTAACAAAGCTTCCTCTAAATGTGATAAAAAGGCGAAGTGCTGGGTAAAAGAAATGCCTCGTGGTCTGTTTCGTAAGCGGGAAATATGGCCCTTCAGGGTTGAATGATTATTACTTGTGCGGTTTCACTTTTATAACGAAAATGTTTACCGAGTAAAACTGTTGACTCAGTGAAGAAAGTGAAACCCCTGATCAATAATGTATATTTCAAAAAGTGTCTGGTATTAATCATTATTATTCTTCCAGATGCGAAACGTCTAATTGGAAGAAAGTTTGATGATCCTGAGGTGCAAGCTGATATGAAACATTGGCCATTCACAGTTTGCAATGAAGGATCACGCCCCAAAGTTCAGGTTGAATATAAAGGAGAAGTTAAGAAGTTCTATCCTGAGGAGGTGTGTAATTTTCCTTTCTGAAATTGTGACAGATGTTTTGAGAAAAAAAATTGCAGATGATTTTAAACTCTTTTATTTTTAGATCTCTTCCATGGTTTTGGTGAAAATGAAAGAAACTGCAGAAGCTTACCTTGGCAAGAAAGTCACAGATGCTGTAGTTACTGTACCAGCATACTTTAACGATTCTCAACGCCAAGCCACAAAAGATGCAGGTACATAAGCAGGAAAGATATTCAAGGATATTCTTGTCTTACCGCTGGCAAAGTGTGGGGTAACTTTTCTGACTTATATTTTTAATTTTTATGTGTTTTTTTAGGTGTAATTGCTGGCCTTAATGTACTTCGTATAATCAATGAGCCAACTGCAGCTGCGATCGCGTATGGCCTAGACAAGAAAGTTGGCAGTGAAAGAAATGTTTTAATCTTTGATCTTGGTGGAGGTACCTTTGATGTTTCTATTCTTGCCATCGAAGATGGTATCTTTGAAGTGAAGTCAACAGCTGGTGACACTCATCTTGGTGGTGAGGACTTTGACCAGAACATGGTTGATCATTTTGTGAAAGAATTCAAGAGGAAACACAAGAAAGACATGACTGGAAATAAGCGAGCAATGAGAAGATTAAGAACAGCTTGTGAGCGTGCAAAGAGAACCCTGTCTTCAAGCAACCAAGCTAATGTGGAGATTGATTCTCTCTTTGAGGGAATTGACTTCTATACAAGCATAACTCGTGCAAGGTTTAATGAACTGAACGGCACCCACTTCCGTGGCACCTTGGAACCAGTAGAGAAAGCTCTCAAAGATGCTGGACTAGATAAGTCTGCTATCCATGATGTTGTTCTTGTTGGTGGCTCTACACGTATCCCCAAAATTCAGGAACTTTTAAAAGGTTACTTCAACAATAAAGAATTGAATAAATCCATCAACCCTGATGAGGCTGTGGCATATGGTGCATCTGTGCAGGCTGCCATCTTGTCTGGTGATACCAGTGATGATGTCAAAGATTTATTACTCATTGATGTCACACCATTGTCTCTTGGCTTGGAAACTGCTGGTGGAGTTATGACAGCGATTATTGCCAGAAACACAACAATACCCACAAAGAAGACTCAAACCTTTACTACATATTCTGATAACCAACCAGGTTTGTCATAGTTTCAAAGTTGATTTTCTACTTTTAATGTACTGCCATATTTTGGTTTCTTGTTGTTGACATACTGGTACCATGTTCTTTTTGTAGGAGTGCTTATCCAAGTATTTGAAGGCGAGCGTGCCATGACGGAAAACAACAACCTTCTTGGCAAGTTTGAGCTCTCTGGCATTCCCCCTGCCCCTCGTGGTGTACCACAAATTGATGTCACATTCGACATTGATGCCAATGGTATACTGAACGTTAGTGCTGTTGAGAAAAGCACAGGCAAAGAAAATAAGATCACGATTACGAATGACAAGGGACGACTGAGCAAGGATGACATTGACAAGATGGTTGCCGAAGCTGAGAGGTACAAGGCTGAAGACGACAAGCAAAAAGAACGTGTGCAAGCGAAGAATGGTTTGGAGAGTTATGCCTACCAAATGAAACAGACTATGGAAGATGAAAAACTGAAAGACAAGATCAGTGAAGAGGACAAGAAGACTGTTTTGGATAAATGTAATGAGGTCATCACCTGGCTGGATGCAAACCAAACTGCTGAAAAAGATGAATATGAATATCAACAGAAAGAATTGGAAAAGGTTTACAACCCCATCATCACCAAAGTTTACCAAGCTGGTGGAGGTGCACCTGGTGGTATGCCTGGAGGAATGCCAGGTGGTATGCCTGGAGGTTTCCCTGGTGCAGGTGGTGCTGATGGACCCCCGCCTTCCCAACAATCACAAGGACCCACCATTGAAGAAGTTGATTAAGCAAGTTGTTAAGATGTTGAAAATTACCTGTTCCTTAGGAAATGACCTTTTAGCTCTTAAGGAACTTTACTAAAGAACTATGTTTTCTCACTATTCTAGTCGATTTGAAAAATGTTTTGCATTTCTTGTGATATGATAGCTTGTTGTGAATTAAACATATTCTATTTTCACTAAACTGAACTGGCACAGTTGCATGACTTGAGCGTGCAAAACCATTTATGAATTAAATATAATCATTTGAAGTAGTTCAACTCGCCAAGGTTCACTTCAACTTTGCTGCACGGCTGCTGCACAATTAAATTAGTTCAACAGGATGAAATTTTCACATGTAACTAAAACAGTTACATGTGTGAATTGCATCCTGCACCAAAAACCCTTGATGTCATAATCCTTTAAAAATTGCAGCAGTTTGAAACTTAGTAACCCTGTAGCTGCTGCAAATACAGTGTAGTAAAGTTTCTCTGACACACTATCAATTGGCCATAACATTTTTGTTAGGCAGTAGTACTCACAGGTTCAATCTAAAAGAAGTCGTCACCATCCCCATATCTTTGCAGCTCTCTCTCATTTTTTGACTGCTCACGATTATCTTGTGTAGGCTTATCTACCCCATGAATAAACAAAAAGCATTATGTTATTGCTGTGGTAGATCACTATTCTTGATACAATTTCCCCAGTCTTCTGACTGAGTTACATAAAGTCAAGATCTCAAATCATGTGGTTCAGGTTAAACCACAATATAAGTTCGGTGATGTGAGGGAACAAGTCTTGATTTTGTAATGCATACACATTCCAATCAAGGTTAAGGCTCGGGCTTTCCAAATTTTCATGTTTTTGAAAGACGTTACATAGAAATGGGTGAAAGGATTCAGAAAATTCAGGCAAGTATTGCTTCATTTCTTTCTGCTAATTTACATCAGGCTATGTGATGGTCTACAAGAAAGGTCTATATGAAAGCACAGGGGGCAGAAATGTGAAAACATTAGGGGTAGGTACCCCTCATATTTGGTGCCAGAGGAAATTGTACCCTATCCTGCATCGAAAGTGCCCTGCGTTTCACGGAATAGAAATACTCCCCATTAAGCTAATATAAATGCATTGCTGGCAGAAATAAATTTATCTTTTCGAATCACTTGAGGGCTGCACATGCACAATACTCATGTGCCCTTTTTGGTCAGTGCCCCCCACTTTGGAAGTACTTCCGCAGCCCCTGTATGAAAGGCTATACGATGATGGCCAGGGGTGGAAAATGTATCGGACCATGGGACCGTTGGTCCCAGAAAATATTTTAGGATCGCAGAAAATTTTCACGTAACAGTAGGAAGAAAATTTGACATTGTTTAAAGTCAAGTAGACACTGGTATAAATTGACCGACCCATGTTTCAAATGCTGAGATCAGTGGGATACTTGTCAACAAGACAACAACATTTAATTAAACATGACTACGCAAGAAACAATATGTAGACTCAATTTTCACTCCATTCTATAGCTAATTTCTCTAAAAAACAGCAGAAAATTTCTTGGTTTCGCTCTGCGGTCGAAGAAAGAAAATTATTTTTTCCAACCATGATGATGGCTGTAATAAAACAAAAGTTTTCTATCTATTTGACCCACATGGCAAATATTTTAATGGCACACCTGATCCTAATGACATTGCTGTTGTCATGATTTTTAGTAAGATTCGGGAGTCCAAGGCAGCACTTCACTAGTAATAGTACCTTCTAGTTTTTCAGATAATTTTTCTTGTAACTTAAAATTTATTCCGTATTTCACTTACCACGATGTGACCACAATGGGGCTGGGTTATTCCCTCTGTCATTATTTTGGAACTGTTTTCTCGCAAATGAAACCTGAACATACAGACCAGCAACCTTTGCACCATTCATCTATAATAAATAGATACTTAACTCAATGCATCAATTGTTTACTGTCATCAATACTTGTTAATACAGTACCTCTTCAATTGTTTTTTCAGCTTGTTCAATTGTGTCATATGTCACAAAACCAAACCTGACAGAACATGATATTATAAGTAAAACATTGCAAGTTACATTCCTCGGTCAGCACTGAGAACAAACAGAATTTGGCTTACTTTTTGTCTCTTTCAAATCGGACATTAGTGACAGTACCTAAATGAAATTGTGAAACACTTGTTACACACTGAGCTTTGATTAACTCATTTACGAAAACCAAAGCACAAAATAATCTTACCATATTTATGAAATTCTTTCTGGACAATTTCTTCCGTAAGATTATGACCTTTGATAAAAACTGTTTTTCCCTAAGATGTAAATTAGATTCTTCTGTCAATAACTTGACGTACCGTACTTGTGTCAGTACTGTGCAATGTATTTAATTAATGTGTTAAAAAAACTTCAACTTACTTTCTTTGGCTCCCTATACATGTATCTGCTACCATGGTGCGAGTCTGTGAGAAAGATAATCAAAGGACATCGTCAAACTACTGCTAAATGTTGAATTGCAATATAGTATGCAATATTTAATTACCACTATCACGACTTTGTCCACCTTTGACAAAACTAGAAAAGGGCCAAAATATTAGTGAGACGATATAGTTGAAGACGATTTATACAATTATGATAACTGCCCTCACTTGCTATTATACAGAGCTTTCATTGCTGCAATTCCTGATGATGGTTGTTTGGTTTCAACAGGCATTGTAGCTTCTTGGTCAGATGAGTTATCCTGAATATGTGGAAGATAGCTTATTGTGTCTGCAACTATTATTAATGTATTTTACTTTTAAATAGACCTACCTTGGCAGGTCTCTTGTCTAAAGTCCTGGCTCGCTTAAACTCTCGTTCTTTCGAACTTTTAGAGATTTTCACACACTACAGTAAACGAGACATTACATATTTATTTAGGTTAAGTCTATTTTTGAAGGTGTTGATATAATTTACAATGACAAAACTGCTTTTAATTTAAATCTTACTCCAGAAGCAACAAGCATTTCAGCTTTCTTCTTCGCATCTTCTGGAGTAATGCTTGGAGTTTGAACCAGTTCTGAAAAACAAAAGTCACTCAAATATTTTTTGATACAGTACTTCAAGTTCGACCAACTACTTTCTCGTTTATTGTTTACCTCGCTTTGCAGCTGGCTTTACTTTAGTTTCTGCGGCTTTTCCCTTTAATCTTTGGAGCAATCTTTTCTGTTCATAAAAAGGCAGTTATATATTTCATCGTTTAATCCATGCTTCAGTTGTATTGGGCTATTCCATTTAATATCCATAGTTCCCCCCCTATGGAAGACACTGGAAATCCTCATTCCTCAGGTCCTAAGCAATTTTTTCATCCTAGAATGTATAACCAGTGTTTAGTCTGGAAATCCTCTGGTTAGACAGTTTATAATACTGGAATTCTTAACAGTAAGCAGTGAATATGACTGGAAATCTTCAGGAATGAACATACAGGTCCATGTCCTCGATATGGGCGGGAGGGTGGATCACTGGGGTGGATATTAAATGGAATAGTCAATTTCAAGACTAAGTTTAACGTCTTCGAACACAAACCTTTTCCCTCAAAATTCTGTATTTCTCCAACAAATACTCCTCCTCTTCTGTCAAAGAAGAACTATTGCAGCTTGACATTTTAAAGATACGAGGCGAGTAAATGAAATAGAAGCAAGTTTGAATTAGAAGCACTCCTGAGCGGCCATCTTGAACACAACGTTGGCTCCAAAATCTCACCAGCTTTAACAATGTATGTACCCAAGTGTACATACATCCGAGGGTGATACAATTTATAATTGATTGACATGCCAGACCACCACACAAAACCATAATTCTAAGTTCTGATCAGTATTAACTACAACACTGCATCATAGCCCTTGAAGAGTTACACGATGACTCTTGTTAAGTTTTGAAAGGCTCCAGGAATAAAAACAATGAGAAAACTTGGTAGTATAATGCTTTATGAAACTCTTTCTGGTTCTTTGATGGTTCTTTTAGTATGTTCAGCAATGAAGTTGCCAATGACAGTGTAAATCCTTGCACAGGCTTCAATACAACTTTGCACAGCCTTAAAACGAAGAACCGTATTATTAACAGTATTGTAAAGTGTGGGAAATATAATGGATCATCTGCTAACAACTTAAACATCTTACCTCATTAGTTTGGTGAAGAGAGAGTTCGCCATCCACATTTAGAACAGATATTTGATTTAAAACAGGCAAGAATGCAATGGTAACCATTGCACAAGTCTCCTCACTTTTCTCCTACAAAAATTAATCATAAGCTGCTTAGTTACAAAGACAGTACAAAAAGTATTGATGTAAAACTCGAGCTCTTCATATATAACTACACTACCTCATGAGAAAGAGGGTCAAGAACAGTGTTATCTGTCAATTGGGCCTATAAAATATTACTAATCAGCTAAAACTCTTTTTATAAGCCATTGCAATGCCTGAATTACAAGTTTGTATGAAAACTTAAGTATGACAAGCTACTAACAAGAGAAGAAGCCACAACAAGATCGTACATCTCAATTCCAGCATCAACCAAAGCAACTGTGGCACAATTGATTGCAGTAGCAAGAACTAAATAAGACATGAGCTAGTTATTGATAAGACAATAAATATTGATAAATACATGTAACCAGTGACATACTATTTCCACTGTCCTCCAAAACCATGATGTATATGTCAATCTGTGCTTTTGGAAATTTTTCCATAATTATTGCAGGTTCAAGAGCCTGCATAATTATATTTGATAAATCTTTTTCTTCTGAGCTTATAGTAGGAGATCTTCTTTGCTTGCACGAAAATGGAGCATACTTTATCTCGCAAGTTAATATACCCTTGATAAATACAAAAATAGTTATTCATCAGTACAGACACACTATCTTCTTTCACTACTAGCAGCCTAACACCATAAAATATTCTAAATATTCCCTTCCTAACAAGATAATTAGAATTTTAATTAAGCTGATTAGAACTTCGTATATCACCTTCATCCTAAATTCTTGCCTTCTTAAAGACTCTCGTGGTCCATAACTGAAAAAAGATGAATCTTACTACATATAATTGAAAACATTTCGTTATTAGCAACGTTTCACCAAAACCACAATCTTTAATGTTCATCTTTTTCCCAATAGCATTAGGATACTAACATAGAACAAATTATTTTTGTTTTTCCAGTTTCGATGTAGGCTGAGCCTTTTGCTTCAGTGACTGCATTTGCTTGAACAACTACAAAACAGGTGCACTGTAGATCAGAATAGAAATCTATTAAATTTCCGGATCGCTACCATAATGAGGACTAAAAAATTTACAAATTTTTCGCATTTCATCATATGTGCGACCATCCTGCCTTCTACCATCAACGACAACCTGCAATAAAAAGATTTGTATAGTAAACGAATTGTGGTCACCCAAGAATACCACACTGGACTGCTAGCATGGTACTCACATGTATTTGTCTTTCTTTTTGAATTTTTTTCTCATCCAGTGGAGCCCGTGTCTCATCGGCTGGACCACAAATACGCCGATTATCAGCAGGCATTCTTAAATATACCTTATTTCAACCATTTCACTTTGAAAAGACAACAAAAATAAGCATTGTCTTTAGTCCAAAAAATTTAATAGTGGTCCAAATTGAGGATATTTGGACAAGTGTGACATGAAGTTTTGCAAAACTAAAAAATTTCAAGATGGCGGCAGTCAAGCAGCGGGATTTTAAAACTAAATTTTTTCGTCAATATTTAATCTTTTTCGCCTACGAACACGTTAATTTTCGCTTGGAGGTATCACTCCCAGTCTTATAGTAAAGTCAGCCATTAGATTCACTCGTCAATTGAATACCTTGTACAGTTAGCTAGTCTATTTTAATGTCTAACTTAATATTTGTGTAGGAACTACAGTCACTCTGCTCGCTTTTCCACATATCTTATAATGGAGACAATTTAGAAAATAAGGTTGAGGTACAAATGATTAAGTTTAAAAGTACTTGTTCAACTCCAGGGTGGGAACCGTGGTGAGAATGCAATGATGAACAACCATCTTCTTGGGTGTTTTTCTTGATTTGATATTTCTTTGTTTCAAAATATAGAGTCCTTTTGTAGTAATCAAGCTCAGAAATGACAAAGAAGCTAAGCAAATTGCATCGAGATCAATATTGATAAAGTAAAGTAGAAGAAAAGTTCAGCCAGTTCTATGAACTTGGTATACGGTATTGAACGATGAATGCAGCATCGCCACTTTTATCTCTGAATAGTACTCTTGCAGGTCCATATTCAAACTATACGGAAGTGGAAAAACTTTGGAAGAATTACTCGCAATTCTCAAGCTGTATAATGCATCGGAAATTGTACGTCTATTAATTTCCAGTATTTCTTGTTTTCCTGAACCTTCATTTTCTGACCCTTTTAAACTTTCTAGTTAGCACCTTCCAGGAAAGATGACACTTTTAAGATAAATGTGGAATGTTTCAACAAAAAATTGAGCCACGAAGACAAGCTGCAGTACATCGAGGTGAAATATCCTGCTTCATTCATGTGGTTAGACTAGGATATTGATTGTGAATTCATGACTAACTTCCTTGAATCGAATATTTCAGAGCCTGTCATTTCTACCTCTTAATGGTGATGTCAACTTAAGAAATCCTGGCACAATATTTTCATTGATATTAGACTACAGCAACCCAGCATTTTCCACCAGTTCAGATCATCTATCTCGAGTATTCTTCGGAAGACTGGTATAAGGACTTTTGCAATGATAAACTATGCTGCTATTTTGCTCATTTACTTTATGCTAGGCTTTAAAGTTATTTAATGTCATTTTAGATTTCAAATGGTCAACGTCATCTTATCAAGCGTTACTCACTGAAGACCAGGCATTTTATTGGTAACACGTCAATGGATGCTCAGCTCGCACTTCTTATGGCGAATATGGCAAAAGTATGTGTGACCTTTGGCACAATTAAAATGTCCACTCAATCAAAGTAGATTGACCAGCATGCTCTTCTCATTCCTTATCGATCTACTCTTAATCTATCCATCTTTCATCCACTTCCACAATTCCTGTTTTTCTTAAAATTTCTTTACGAAAAGAATCTGCCATACAAACTCGAAACCAAAAAATATAATAATATAAAAATTAGTTTTGTTTTGCAGTGCGATGATGGAAAATTTGTTTACGATCCATTTGTTGGGACAGGTATAAGCAAAAGAGTCATGGAATCCATATGAATGAAAAAATTCTGAAGTCTTGATCTTTTAGGTAGCATCCTGATTGGTTGCTCTCACTTTGGTTCCTACTCCACTGGCAGTGACATTGACAGGACGTTGTTACTCGGGCGAGGTGGAGGAAACTAGTTAAACTGTGAAGATATTCAAGTTTACTTTAAAGTGTTTTCTTTATTCTTGCAGGACATCCATCCAGAGCTCAAGCCAAGGGGAAATGGCGAGGTACTTATAACAAACTATGGTCTTACCAACAATTAAATAGGTGCTCACTTTTACTACATGTGTTCTTCTCATCGACAGAAAGAGGCGAGGGTGTGAACTCCAATTTTAAGATGTACAACCTCAGTGATCGTTATATAGATGTTTGGATGGGAGATCAGATGAACACTGCTCTAAAACGAAGACCAATATTTGATGCCATTGTAACTGATCGTGAGTACAAATCAGTTGATACATGTTCTCTTTTGAAGTCAGATCATGTGTTGTTTCTCAACTAGCTCACGTTTCAGCTCCATATGGTATTAGAGAAGGCAGCAAAAAACTGGCAAAGTCAGTTGAAAATGAAGGAAATGACAGGCAAGCAAACCTATATTATTGAATAAAGTATCCACAGTCAATGCAACCAAGACACTTGTAAGACACAGGCTATACAAGTTTCTATTTTGTAGTTTCAAGTTACCTAGCACACAAAATTGTCTCCTGTCAGATGCAATAAACAACCTCCTAGAATTCGCTGTCATGTTTCTAGTTTTGAATGGTCGTCTGGTCTTCTGGCTTCCGTGTCACAAATCAACGTGGGTACCATTACAAACTCAGTCACAAAGACAATACACAACTATCCAAAGTTTCAAACTTTAAAAAATACTGAGACAACTGTTTATGATAAAGAAATACATGCAGCATAAGGGAATGACCAGTTGGGTGATTCTTACAGGTTTGACGCTCAAAAGATTCCACAACATCCATGTTTGAAATTGTTGTATGTCAGTGAACAAAATCTGTCAGCAAGTGTTTCGAGACAGCTAATCACCATGGAAAAAACAAGAGAGCCACAAGTAAGGCATCTTATTGTTGTACAATTCTTTTCCATGCAATGACATTTAGTGCTCTCTCTGCATCATTGCTCCTAGGAAGATGACGTTGTGTGTTTTGATGAACAAGTACAAGAAATTTACGACCAATTCCGAAATCAATATTTCAACTT
>JAOBYK010554226.1:0-12087 GCA_025434845.1 Phenganax subtilis
GAGAAGGCTGTAATCACGATTTTGTTGCCCCGCACAATTCTTCAATTGCCCTGCCAATCGATGCTTTCTCAATAATTTGGGGGGGGGGGGGTGTCACACTCCCCCATACCCCCCCCCCCCCGCTTAAGTTTCGTCCCTGAGCACTAGTGCATTCTATGCTCATTAGTGTTTTCTCCCTCTAAGGCCAGATGATTTTACTTGTAAGCGATGTCACTCGTCGGAGTTAGTCTTCAGAAGCTAGTTGTTCGTAAGGTGGATAGCACTATCCATTGGATATTGAATTCTTCAACGTTCATTAAATTGGACAAACAATGCAGAAAATTCCATTTTGGTCAACGATATGAATATTAGAGGCTCTAATCTATCCATATCAGTCGTGATTTTATTTTAAAACGATCAATGGAAAATTATACGGAGGCTACAAAAAATCACTATTCAGTGAATAGAGCGATATCTACCTTTCGAACAACCGGCCCCAGCCGTTTATCGAGATGACCAATGTTTTCCTTTAATCTCATATTTCAGATATTGACGAATGCGCCCTGGGACAATATAAATGCGGCCCAAAAATGGAGTGCTTCAATAAGGAGAATGGTTACGAGTGCAGATGCATTGATAGATGGATCAAGCATCATGGTGTTTGTATTCGTAAGTACTAGTTAACACGGAATGTCACCGAAACAACTATTACTGTATGTTTGTTTTTATTTTTGCGCAAAAATTACGACTTTCAAATAGCTTTTATTCGGGAAAGGCTAAATTAAATTGCATTTGCAGTATGGTTTGTGCATGTGCAAATTGTAGTTCCTTCCTGGAGGTATTGCATATTACTATTGTTCTTTAAATGGTTCAAGCAATTCAGATATATGTACTCCCTGACTTTGGAATTGTTCTTTCTTCTTTTAGCTGCATTTGACCCGTGCAAGGAACCTGGCTCGTGTTTGGAAACAGAGCGTTGCATCAATGGCAAAAATTTCGCTTACTATTCTTGTGAAGGTGGGCCCTTCTGAACGACAGAATCTGGCGGTCAATGTTTACTTATCATCACAAAATTAGATTAATTCTTTTCTTTATTCGTGCATGTAGTTGCCTTGTTTGTGGTGAAAAACACATAAACAATTAAGAATAGCTTGACTTGCTTCTTCTTGAAAAAGGCTTTTAACACGAGCCCTGCTAGCCGCTGGCCTTGGCTATTTTCTGGGCTGAAACTGATGAAAGCCATTTCGACGGAAAAAACACTTGTTCACGAGCTAACTGCATTGGTTTGTCTCTACGGTCAATTTCATGCTTTTTCAGGTCAATGTCCAACTTAAAATTAGGTAGTGTTGTCCAAAATACTAATTCGAAATATATTGCCGTCTGCATGTTAGAGGTTTCTTTGCTTGCCCAGTTATTCGGGCAAGCAAAGTACATGCAACAGTCTCAGCTCGACAAACCGGGAATCCCGCTTAGCTCAAGAGAGATCGCGGCGAAAATGAATAGCCCGGTTTGCCTGTAAACCTAAGTTATTTTGTAAGCGAATTTATATGATACCCAAGCGCCTCGGTTAACCGCGCCAATTCGCCTAACTGGGCTCATTTAAACAGCCTTGAAGAGTTGCTATGTATTTCTGTTGTCGATCACTATTATTTTCGAGCGTGGTGAAGCTCAGCTTTTTGACAGAAATAAACACTTTTAGATTGACGTTCACGGCGAACCGCTAACTGCTAACGGCAAACTTTAAATCACATTAGATTGTAATATCAACCGTTTTGTAGAGCGAGGTTGCGAAACAACGCTTCAGCTCATTATATAGGTTCCCGTAATATCGAACAACTGACATAGTTGACTTCAAAATGCGAGTTAAACTTTGCTGTTTGCAGTCAGCCGGTCATATACATTGCGCTGAGCCTTCAGTGCAGGAATTCAATTTATTAGGGTGGAAATGCTGAGGGGACAAACGCCAAATGTTAAAAAATATGAAATATTTTTTATTGTATCTCTGGTAATGGTTCTGCGCGTTATTTTACTTTTGTTTTACCTCAGATCTGGATGAATGCGCTACTTTTAAGCACGATTGTCATAAAGGTGCAATTTGCATTAACACCGAACCAGGATACAAGTGCCAATGCAAACCAGGCTTTCTAGAATACGATAAAGGAAGACGATGTGAAGGTACGTAATGAAACTTTGTGTACTCAAACTATATGTTCAACTCCGTTATACCATTGTGGAGATCGAGGGCTGGTTGTTCGAATGTTGGATAGCGCTATCCATCGGAAAGTGCATTTTTCAACAAAATGGACAAAAAGTGCCGAAACTTCTGTTTTGATCAACAATACAAATATTGCAGACTTGAATCTATATGATATGATATGATATGATATGATATGATATGATATGATATGATATATGATGTTTTAAGGATCAGTTCAAAATTTTTCGAGGCCTACAATTAAAAATCACTATTCAGTGGAGATTCCACCTTTCAAACAACTGGCCCCTTTTCTAGACCTGCGTTTGAATAATTGAACTTGATGTCGGAGCAATGCACATCTGTTACAGTTTAGGCTCTAACGTGCACAAAGAGGATTTGTGAACATTTTATGTAAGGGTGGCGTTCGTGGTGTTTTTGAGTTTGAAAGGCTTCCAGGCGATTCATAACCATATCTCCATTCATCATTTATTGTTTTAGATATTAACGAGTGCTCAGATTCTTGGAGGTGTTCCAGACAAGCTACATGCACAAATATGCCTGGATCTTATTCATGCCAGTGCAATGTTGGATTTTCTGGAGATGGGCGACACTGTGAAGGTAACTGTTGTATAAAGTATCTCTTGACAGCTTAATTGCCATACAATGAACAATTTTTCCCTATCAACATTCTTAACGAGTTGTGTGTACAACGAACAAGTTTTGGTTGTAAATTTCTTGACGAGTTTTCCTGCTCTATCGTACGACGAACACGTTTTTCATGAGAGATACTTTAAGTGTTTACTGTATTTTTCAGATAATGACGAGTGCTTGAGTCATCACATCGATTGTGGAAATTACGCAAGTTGTGTTAATACTATAGGGTCTTACAAATGCGTTTGTAATAAAGGCTACTTTGGCGACGGTATTACATGCACTGGTATGAAGGAATAATAGTCAATGAACTGACCGGTCAGTTCATCAAACTTGATGTGAATTCAATGTTTTGAATCATTCTTAGATCGAAATGAGTGCCTCCAAAACAAGTGCCCGTATCATTCAACTTGTCAAAACACTCATGGCTCATTTGTATGTAATTGCCATAAAGGTTATGAAAGCAAAGGTGGTAATTGTTACGGTAAGCTAGCGGTTATTTTAGCGCTGGTTACGCATCATTAAGACTCAGTTCTATCACAATAGCATGTTCGATAGTCCGATGTACATCAAGATGCAGTTCCACTCTAGTGCCTTTACCAAGATCTGGTATTTTACACATTTTTAATATTTGAGTTGAGGAAAAATAAATTCCTGTTTTTGTGTATATCAATCGAATATCATGAACGATCCCTAACTTTGATATCAGCATTCATGAAAATAACTTTCTTACTTAAATATCGTAAATAGACAGTTCTGTACAAAAGTTTTAGGTCATTCCCTGCATGGAAAAGCGCTAAATTTTTTTTCAGTTAGTTTAAAGTACACTATGTGCAGTGGCGTAGCCAGGACGTAACTTTGGGGGACAAATACGTTTAGAAAGGTCAGGGGGTATACTCACTCGGGAAAATTTTCAGTTTTCAAAGTGAGATGCCCCCCCCAAACATATTTCTAGCCGTTTTCAACATTTTGAAAATGTGGTTCTTAAATGATTGCCCCCTTGCCCCCCCCCTTGGCCACGCCCCTGACTATGTGTACATTATTAGATTTCTCATACACTCTTATGTCCATCTTCTGATACATTCAAATAAATATGGAAGAGTAACTATTTCGTGGAAAATAAGAAATGTGCAAAATTCTTTATGTTTTAATGAGTGACCTAAAACGTCTGCACAGTACTGTGTACGATCCATTGTGTTGAATTCTCGCTATTTTCTTTCAGACAAAAATGAATGTGAGACTGGTCAGCATGATTGTCACAAATATGCTATTTGTATAAATCAAGATGGTGGATACAAATGTCGTTGTCGTTCTGGATATGATCATTTGAACAGTGGAAGACTCTGTTTGAAGCAAGGTTGGAAACAAGTTTCTACGGCAAAAGCACTCATTATCTTAGTTAGTTTACATTTGTGCGACATTCTGCGTCACCAAATGCTGCTAGTGATTATAATGTTGAAAAATTTTTGGTTATTTTTTCAATTTTCTTCTTGAATCAGTAAAGGTTGGTTCGTTTACGCAGGTTACTTTTGCTGCAATTTTTTTCGTTCTCAATGATGTGGTAGAGCGGATAACTGGTAAATGTACTTGATGCAACAAATATGCTAATGCACTCGTCTATCAATCTTCTCTATCACATACGCGAGAAGGAGAAAAATGGCGGCAAGAATCGCTAGAGCTGCTCCCATCGGCTTATTATCGTAATCGATTAATCGTTGTGAACAAATCGATTAAATCGATTAATCGTGCTTATAATTCAGCGAAATAGGACATCATCGACATACAAATGGTGGTTTGTAATTGATGTTTTCACCAAATATGTGCGGATTATACCAGTCAGTATAAACGTTTTGAATCTCCGTGAAAAATGAACGTTTGTCACATCTATAGACACAAATGCATAAAATGACTAAGAAAATATATCAAAATTAGGCCAGAACATATCTAATACGGACTGAAATTAATACATTCCTGCAACGTATTGTGTGGTGTTATACATTATCCGATTATCCGAAAACTCTTAGGCTAAATCGATTGTAAAAAAATAATCGATTTATCGGGAGCAGCTCTAAGAATCGCCCCTGTAAATGGACCTTAATGTATTTTACAAATTTAATTGAAGAAATAGTAATTGAAGAAGAAGAAAGCGCAGATAAAAACGATGAAGACGAGGAGACTGTTACCCCTACTAGTAGAACTGATGTTGATGAGACCGTTTTTGATAAGTATTTGGGATTGTCACAAGATTCCATCCCTCTGATTGCAACTGCGGCTGGTTCGGTGATTGTTGTCTTGATTCTAGTAGCTGTTTGCTTTAAAAGGTATGGCTAAAAATGCATGTAGACTTCTTTTAGAAAGAATTTACGTATGTGAATATATATAAGGCGCCTTTAAGAGTATGAGTAATACCAAATGTATTTTCAATACTCAAAGAAAAAATGTACTATGTTTATTCGCGTGAAAAGTTCCTCTTTGTACAATCGAGTAGTTTCTGTGAAGGTCAGGGATTGCACCTATTTATTTTGTTTGACGGGGGATTTAGACATAATGGGAATACATCTTAATCTCATGCAAAAGTTCATCTTTTTTGATTCATAATCTGACAACATTTTCAAGAATGACAAAGATTAGAAGAGAAGGCGACTTTTCGTTTCTCTTCTCGAAAATTTATATCTAGTTGATATGTGAATGATTTTTTCAAGAACGTTAGACAGCCCAGTGTACATGTGATATAAGTTTTTATAGATTATGAATCACTCACAATCTATGGACTCTGTGCTGTAAGTTACTTATACAGTAACACTGTTCAGCAATATTAACTTTTATCAACCATGCTTGTTTAGGAGGAAGAGAAAAGCGAAAAAATCTGATTATACACAAGATCTATACGCGGAATTATATGGGCCGCCGTTAGTACCTGGCGTAGCTCCAAATCCTTATATGTTTGGCCCTGTCGCTGATCCATCGCCTGAGTAAGTATGGATAAGTATTGATGCGTATGGTTCCATCGCCTGAGTAAGGCCTGTTTCAGGCTGCTGCCGTGCTGAATGCATTAAAAACAATAGATAGTCAGCTGAAACTCCTCATTATCAGTTGTTTTTAATGCATTTGACAAGACAGTAGTGCAACGTTTGAAACAGACCTAAGTGTGATAGGATATAAGATGATCGCCTCGGTTTTATTTGTTTTAGCAGGTGCAATTACTGTCGCATTTTCTGCGGCACGAGATATTTATTTCCAAACATCCTTCATCACTAATTATGGCGGACTTTCAGACTAAACATCATCTACTATTACGTCTCATCTCAAAGTCAATTTGTACTAAGATTTTCTAGACCAATTCGATGAGATTCACAGAACAAAAAGTTGCTTAGTGGTTAAATATTTCGCCCTCATGACGTTTATTACTTTGACTGAATTACCCGTAGATGTTTTCGTGGACATTTCCATTTACATCTCCCTTTGTGTTCTGCCTGGTACACTTGAGCAACTTGTTGATGTTGTTATTAAGCCTGTTTTCCACTAGGCAGAATTTTCGGCACGGAAAATTAATCTAGCAACGTGATTGGTTCCCTTCGAGGTTAAATTTGTTGCTAGCCAATCAGTTTGGTAGACTTATTTTCCGCACGGAAAATTCCGTCCAGTGAAAAACAGGCTATAAAAGTAACTTCTGAAAATACGAAATGAACTAATGATTAATATTTTTTTAAACGTCAGCTTGGAAATTATGTTTGAGTATTCTGACATGGATGGGCGCGATTTTGATGCCGATGGACAGGATTACGACAACAATGTGCAAGGTTATGACAAAACTGTGCAGATTTATGACAACGATGTGGATCCTTATCCCAAGAATGAACATCATTTTGATTACGATGAGCAAGATGTTAACAACAATCAGCTAGATTTTAATAACGATGGGCAAGATTACAGGACTGATGGGCACGACTATGGAAACGATGGACAAGATGGCAACCAGAACAGCTATCCAGAATCATGGTAGTGGATACGGCGAATACAGATTGTAAGTCAAAGGATTGTGATTTTTAATCTAAAGGATTCGTTTTGTAATTGCTATGTCGAGGTCAGGGATTGTCAATATTTGCTTAATTCCAGTCATTTCAGAAGAAATTGCAATACATCTTGTTACAATGGAAATGAGTTTAATTTTGTTTTTTGCCTTGAATACTTTCATGCTTAGTTGATATGACAAACTTTAAATCAATGTAAATAAACCGTTTACACAAAACATAGAGACTCAAACATTACGAGCGTGTACAATGCTGAAGTATATCTATATTCATGATGAATAATTTAATGACTTTCTGTTTTTAGAACCTCAGTATCGTGTTCCTGAATGATTTTTTGGTGGGCAGAAATTTTTGCTTTTTCTGGTTGTTACCGTATAATAAAGTTTGCAATAAAGCTATGACAATAAAATTGCATGATGTGTGCTCATTTGAATTAGATGCGTTAGAACACAAAGTTTGAACTAGGTCTCTGTGTTGACAGTTCCTCTTGCAGCTATTTAGAGCTTCGTTCATACTGAGAACCAATTCTTCGGTGAGTTTTCATCTCCTGTCTTATGCGATAAAGTGGAATTTCACAAAAGTTAAGTATATGGTATGAGTCAGTTTCGCAAACGCATGTTGATGTGTGATCAAATGAAATCTACTCAAACCCATCCGCCAGGAGAACAAAATCGCCGGCGAAGATACCAGTGCAATCTCATGAGAACCATTCGCACCAGTAAGCTTACAGTACCATTAAAAACATGTAATTTTGTAATTTCCAAGGCTTCACTTTTTTGAGCAACTAGGCTGAGGCGGTTATTCGGTTAACCGGATTGAGTCGGGTTTTTTTAAAGATCGGTTAGTCCAGTTACGTTATTTTTAAATTACTGACTAACCGAAATAACCGCAAAACCGACTCGCTTTTTGTTTTTACATAACAACTAATAACAGAAAAGGTTTGTTAACACTTTTCAGCAAGGCAGGACTTATCAGTACTCCCGCACGAGCGCAACTCAAACCTGAAAAGGTTGATATGCTCGTCTTTTTAACGGAGAATTTATGGACATTAGATTACGTGATTAACACTTTGTAAATCACAATTAAAACATCTGCATTTTTATAAATATATTTAGTATAAACCACAGAACACGACGCGTTTTTTTGTCAGAATTTAGAGACTCGGTTGAGTCGGCTATTTCGGTTACTTCGTTTCGGTTATTTTTAATAACCGCCTCAGCCTATGAGCAATTCTTTATATAGTAGTGTTCCGGATATGTCGACGCGCCCTCATTTTAGTTATCTTTTGTTTTTATCACCCGCAATAATGCGTTCATATTTGTTCATGAAAGTCTAAAGTGATATCTACTACAGCTATCTTTTTTAGAAAATTTTTCTCAAAATAAGTCGCTGTTTATGGTCAATTAATGACTTCACTCCTTTCATGACGTCACCAATGCCTGCAGATTCGGCGCAACTGCGCAATGAACGAACACAAGAGACCTGATATATGGCTTTGTTGTCACAAATCCTTTTAGCAAGTGTATTGCTACTTTTCGATGGATTATATAACACTGCAGGGAAAAAAGACGCTAACGAAGGCAGCGAGTGGTATAAGTATAATGCTTCGGAAATATGTAATATGAGTGATCCAATGACAATCGATTGCAGAAATAGAGGATTCCAAGACATTCCTTATGACATCTTCCAAAACGTCTCTTATCGTGGTGATAAGAACAAGACAAAAATGTACGTATAACTAACATACTATGTCTTTGGTTGATAAAATTAATGTACAGCGTGCGTTACTTATATTTGCTAAGCCTAGTTGGAAAAACCTAAAACTTGGTTTACACTCGTAGGCCTAGGTCAAATGTGCCGAACCTAATGCAATTGACGGAAAGTCTTTGTTTGAGCTCATTTGCATTAGGCTCACCGTAAGAAAAAGAGCGATATTTTACTCAGGCCTTACACTACATTTTGCTCTCTGATTCTTCGTCTAGGCTAAGTTTTCCAATCAAAAACGCTGTCTTTTGATCACATACATCTATACATCCGTATTTCTCCATCTAGTGCTTATAAGTCAAGCTTTCAAGCAGGTGCTTGTAACTTTAACGAGTTACTAGAGCTTTCCAATGTACCTTCTTGTGTAGAAGGAAATCATTATTATCAGGGCCTGCCGAGCGTATCAGAGGGAGGAGGGGCTAAGTCATAAATAGAACCCCCCAGGAAAATTTTTAATTTTCTATTACTCTTTAACGCTCTTACCTGCATTTTGAGAAAAACTTTTACAAAATCTCTGAGACTGTAGTCATAAAAATTAACAAATTCGAGACATTTACAATTATAAAAACAATCCTTTATGGATTTATACCGGATTAAAAGAACCGCAATTAGCAGAACAAATGTTTTTCCACCTCAAGTTTGAACAGTTTTTGCTTCGAAAACTCTTTTCTGTATGCAATTTCGTGAAGCCAGAGGCCTGATTTTCATAAGCTGTGATATGTCGAAATTCATCGACCATGTCTGCAGTCTGTGATTTTTATCTCCTAAAGTTCTTTGTTGACTGAAAATCGTGCTATACCGAAATTTTTTATCTTCATGTCACTTCGCTTCAGCTATTTGAGTGGAAATCCATTGATTTGTGATTGCAATATGCTGTGGTTTCTGCGAGAAGAAAACAAATATCGGCCTGTGCACACACTCATGAGACAAATTATGGACGGGAGCAAAACGATGTGTTATTTACCATTGCGCTTGAGAAGAAGAGCTATCTCGACCCTAACGGAGAAAGATGTTTGCCCTGAAAACGGTACGTATCTTTACTAGAATTTCAATTTAGCAATTTGTTCATTTAAGCTATTAAATATACATACAGAAGTTTTTATCAATATGCCAACTGCATATTAGACTTTTTGTGTTCATGCATCTGGTTTGAAGCTGTTGCAACTACAAACTCTTTATTCCCTTACCACATTCACATGAGACTGAATTGCCATGGTCACGCCATCAAGTTTAACAATTCCAAGACAAGTCCAGCGCTGAAAACTGCGATAATATAATAGAACTGGGCAAAGACTATGAATGCAAGAAGCGCTTACCCAGGCGATTTTTGATGCGATTTTTCTCGTGTTGAACGATGTGAAAGAGTGGATAACTGGCGAGTAAACTTGGTCTAAAAATTTGCTAATCCACTCGTCAATCAACCTACTCGATCGCATACGCTAAAAGGAGAAAAATCGCCCATGTTAAACGGACCTTTAAGAGTATTCGACAAAACGGTGGAGTTCAGTGTGGTGGCGATGACCACTGTAAGTCCGATCGCCCGTTACCGTGTTAAACGTCGAACTTTTCATGCATGCGCCTAATCTGAATGCAACTGACTTAAGCCCAGCGCATACTAGATTAGCCAAGTTTCATTCGTGACAGTTGGCATAAGCAGAAAACCGTAGTGTGCGGTGCACTTTTGGAAGTTTTCAGTCCCTAGTGACGCGTAAGACAAACACGAGTAACTGAAAACTTACGAAAGTGCACCGCACCCTAGGGTTTTCTGCTCACGCCAACTGCCACGAATGACATTTTGCTGAGCACATAGCTCTAGTGTGCCCCGGGCTTTAGGTTTGTGCTGATTTGCAATATATTTGACACATGTCAAGTTAGACGTCTGAACTGGGACTTACTGGGGTTCCTGTTTGTGTTGCACTTTATAGAACCAATAAATATGAAAGATTATTGCAAGAACGTTAGCAATGATTGGTATTGTCCAGCGAATACTACAATGCAAGGTTTTGATCGTGTGCCTATCGATATTTTGAAGATGTACGGAAAGGATGACAAGGGTCAAATGTGAGTTTAGACTTTGTACAAAGTAGAGGCAGCGTTTCAAGAATTAGATACTTCGAAACTCCAAATTCTGTCATCATAAAGGGACTTTTCGTCTTTTTTTAAGCTTTTTCATTCAATGTGACTGCACTCAGATTATTTTTAGCCTTTGAAGCTGAAGCGAAAAAGTATAAAATTGAATTCAACAAATGCAAAAATAGATTCTCCTTGAAAACTGCAAATCTTAATCCGCAGAATATGAGCAAGAAATAACATCATGAGAACGAATTATCTTGCATAATGCTGTTACAGAGATCTATATTTGTAGTAGCATTTTGCAAAAAAATATTGTTTTTATTTCCCATGCTGCATTTCACGGGTTAGATTCTACGGTTTTAAAGCACATCTGTTTAGCTGTATATATTTTCAGTAGAGACGGCGCGAGAAATCAGTTCGATTTATCTCTAAACTGTGTGATTATACTTTGTATATTGTAATTGTTAAGTTCCAGTTTTAAACTTTTTGTAAAAGTCCTGTAGTTTGATGAAACTTTTAAAGCTTATTATATAATCGTTTTATTCAATTAGTTTTAAGGCTTATTGTTTACACTAACAAAGTTTCTGTGATCATGCAAATTAGGAATTTTTCACAGGGAAATTCTACGTTTGCAAAAATTTGGAAGAAATATCAGAGTGAAGTAGTTCAGTGTTGAGCACTGTATTAGTTCCCTTAAATATTTTTAGCAAATCCTTGAAAACTTCGGATTTACCTATCCGAAATTTCCACTTTGATCACAGAAACTTTGACAGTGTAAACCGGGACTTATTCCAATTATTCATTTTCGGTCAAGACTTTTTCAAGCAGTGTATCTCTTTGTTTTTTTCTAGAAAAACTTTGAATTCGACGCTTTTTGAATGTGGTTGTCACCTTGTATGGTTTACCAGAGCTGTTTCTAATAAAAAACGCTATCATAAATTACATTTAGCAATGAAACTTGCTGACAGCGAGAGCTGTCGAACGACTACTTTAAATGGCCCTCCGAAAGAAGAAGAAAGGACCTCTCTACGCCCTCTAAATGAAGAGAAAATCTGCAAACAAAGAAGTGCGTAACTACATAATTTGTACTCAAATAACAGTACACCCTTTAAGATTCTACTTTGTTGGTGAACAGTTTTTCAACCACAGATGCGTTTTGAATTAATTTAAAGGTTGATCACAAGTTGGATAGCAACTCTGTAAAAAGTCATATCGAAGCTAAAACTCAAAACCTTTGTGAGCTGTGAAGGCCCTCTTACATTTTACATGGCTTACAGCTTGATATAAATATATTATAGAATACAGGGGACGTTTCTTCGAAAGTTGAACAGCGTTATTCATTGGATAGCGAATTTCTAACGTTCATGAAAATGAACAGAAAATGCTGAAACT
>JAOBYK010554337.1:0-12079 GCA_025434845.1 Phenganax subtilis
CTACAACAACTAGTTCAAAATTCTTCGCAATACAGTCTCTAAAAACCGCCCTCGAACCAACATGAGCCCGCAATCTATCCAAGCGGCGAGCCTGCAGTTACAGTGGTTGTTTTCCCAAATCTCAAGTCTCTATGGAGCACAATAAAGGAAGAATCACTAACCCATCATCTTTTGCAGGTTCAGATTTTGGGTGTAGATTATCGAAGGGAAACAGAGAGGGGATAACGTTGAATAACATTCATTACACTACTGTACAAGTTTTCATAAATTTCCAAAACTATAACCTTAAGTGCATTCCTCATTTGCTTTGTTTACAGATGCCAGCGAAAATTTTGAACACTTAAAGATCGGCTATCTTTAAAACACGGAATGCAGAATCATGGAATGGAATGCAGAATGGAACATGGAATGGAATCATCCGGAATAAGAAAATGCGGAATCTTTAAAACACGGAATGGGAAAATGTGGAATCTTTAAAACCCGGAATGAGAAAATGCGGAATCTTTAAAACCTAGAATGAGAAAATGCAGAATCTTTAAAACATGGAATGGGAGAATATAGAATGTCTTATAAACCTTTAAAATTTTTCATTCGTTTCTGTATCCTTATATTTTTTTAATAGCACGAGTGGCAAAAGAGCGAGTAATGGTTACCACAGTTTGCATTAACATTTCTTGTGTCTTTTGATCTCGTATTAAAGAAATCATTGGCACCATGCATGGACTTACATACATACGTACATATATACATTACATTTAACCTATTAAGTACATTTGATTTTCGTGAACTTGCGTTCCGTTTGGTCAATATGCACAACTGCTATATTTATATGACAACGCTACGGTCGTGTTGTTATAGGATTTGCTATCGTATGTACAAGGATTTATATATGAAGTTTGTCCTCGGTAAAGTAGAAGTAATATCGAAAAAGTGAATGGACTCTATAAGCTGAAGCAAAGCAATATGTTAGTTTAGTTACCTTGGCTAAAACTTTGCATCATACTCATCATGGCGACTATTTAGTTTTTGCACAGGGGTGCGAAAACATATGGAAATTACTTGAGTAAAACTCTAGCTAAGATTTTGATCAAAGCTTTTGTAAATTCCTTGAGGATTACTTTCAGTTATTTAGTCTTACAGAATTTCTACTAGCATTAGATTCTGAGATTTTTAACATGGCAAACATCAACTGTAGTATACCTTCGAAAGGCCATGGACAATACAAATTTCAACATCCTGCACATATAAAGGTTAATGCTCAACAAAAATTTATTTAAGAGAACTAGGACACATATGTCTTTCACCTGCAAAACATATTGGTGATTGCATTGTTTTTGAAAGCTCTAGAGGCAAATATGTCGAGGTATGTAGCTAGCACACAAATGTTCAATTTGCAAACCAAACAGAGAGGGTGTTTGATGAGAAACTTTTTGTTTAAACTATAGGATTTCTGTGTTTTTCCATAGTCAAAGATTTCAACTTTCTACTACAAGAGTACTTTTTAATTAGTATTAGTTGCTTTTATTCAGTGTTACTTCCAGTCCCATGATGAGTTTCTTAATGTCATTCCAGTCACATATTGTGCAGAAGAAGGGGCTTGGTTTTTGATTGTTTAAACACTCAAGCATACCTTCGTTGCAGTAGCCATGGCTAATAAATTCATTATTATGAAAAATGATTGCTGGCACATACCACTCTGGCAATAACTAGGTACATGATAAATCATCTAGGAGATTAGTAAGTTCAAGCTGAATAAAGGCAGGAATTAGAAGAAGTAAAATAGCTACATGCTTGCATAAACCACTTTGTCTAGCTACACATGAACAACTTGCACACATGTACACAACACTTTTCCTGTGTCCTGTGGACATACACAGTGTACTGAACATTCTTCATTGCAACATGCACAGTGTGTTTAACAAGTAAACCACTCAGTTTCTTTTAAAATGGTCAGCTTGGCTTGGCTTAACTTTTACTTTTGTAAACATTTGTCTTTGAAAGCTGGTACCCATATTTTTTATGCATGTGTGCATTGGGTAGTGTTCCTTGTTTACTGGAAGTGTCAGTAAATACTGCTTGAAAAAGTCATGTGTAAAGCGACGAAATGCTTCTGAGGATCCCTGTCCACTCTGAACATTTTTCAGCAGATATATTGACTGTTGGCTATACGTGTTTTGACAAAAAAAGAAGCACCAAAACACGAATAGCAAAACCGAGTGAGTGTACAAATAGCAAAAGCACCAACAAATTTTCTCTTCAAACACTTTCAACAGTTTAGAGAGTAACAGCAGTTAATAATAATTAAAGGTACTCTTATAGTAGAAAGTTGAAATCTTTGACTATGGAAAAACACAGAAATCCTATAGTTTTTAAACAAAAAGTTTCTCATCAAACACCCTCTCTGTTTCGGTTTGCAAATCGAAGACTTGCGTGCTAGCTACATACCTCAACATATTTGCCTTTAGAGCTTTCAAAAACAATGCAATCACCGATATTTTTTGCAGGTGAAAGACATATGTGTCCTAGTTCTCTTAAATAAATTTTTGTTGAGCACTATCCTTTTATATGTGTGGGATGTCGAAATTTGTATTGTCCATGGCCTTTTGAAGGCATACTACAGTTGAGTAGTATGCCTTGAAGGCATAGTACAGTTAGCCATGTTAAAAATCTCAGAATCTAAAGCTTGTAGAAATTCTGTAAGACTAAATAACTGAAATTAATCCTCAAGGAATTTACAAAAGCTTTGATCAAAATCTTAGCTACAATTTTTCTCAAGTAATTGCGGTGCCCCTCCCAAAATTAGGCACCGCTTTATATTCTGCATGTAAGTTGATTTGTCTGTTCGTTGGTTCTTCAGTACGGAATCATAAGCATCAATTAGCCTGTTGGCAGGCTGTCTTGCGGGCGGCAGCCCGCAGGTTTAAGCATCACGAGTGGCGTTTGCTGTACTTTTTTCTGGGTAGCCGCTGCGCATGGGCGGCTAACCACAATGCCAGAGTGAAAGGTTTCCGCCTGGCGAGATGGCTAAATGGTCATAAAATCTTCGGCGATCGTCGACTCAACGAATGAATAACGATTTGTTGTTCGTTATAACTTTCGGGAAATGCCGATTAGGCACACGTGATGCACGCATGTGAAGTTGTGAACAGCAATAGTCAACGTGTTCATTGTTAAAAGGAGATTTCCTGTTCTTTTGCAACTTTTGCGTTCGAAAGTGAAGGTGAGTGCCCTTGTTTCTTTGCTTTGCTTTTGTTTCATTTCCGTTTTCTATTGCTCATTGTCTACTGTGGTCAAAACAATTCAATCGGAGTTAGATCTTAGAGCGTACAAATACATTGAGACTAAAAATGGGGGCCACGTTTCTCAAAGAATCAAGAAAACAGGAGCCATTGTTGCTTGCGCTGGTCTATGAGGGGTGATTACCGCCAAAATGAACAAATGCAATTATGCAATTGCGTTATGCCATTTGATTGTTCCAAAAGGTCATAATGTTGCATCGTCAGTCGGCAATACCGTCGCCCTTCGGCAATGACGTCGTCCTTCGGCTAAACCATCGCTATTTTGCAACACCTTCACTCTGCAATTCCGTCATTCGGCATGACTCGCAGTAGACAAATTTGGTATTCAAAGCGATTTCGCGCGGATATCTAATTAATTACTACACGTGTATGCGTAATTCATGTGAAATCAGCAAATTACCGTTCCGGCAATAAAAGATGGCGGATGCTGCAGAGTTTTGTGAACAAATAAGAAATCTTGTTAGACACTGTCTTCAAAATGCTTTGCGTGAGTTGGAAGAACGAGTTGCTGAGAACGGAAGCCTTGAGGGTTTGCAGCGAAGATTGGCTTGGTTATCGAGTGTAATCACACGGTACGAAAATAATATAATTAATCGTGCAGTTGTTGACCTAGTCGCTGATGCTCTGGCATGTATAACACGCTCCTTTGAAACAAGAAACAGTGTAGAGACAGTCCAAATTTTTAGCGGAACTCCAGGAAGGCCAAAATTCATTATTCCATTGGAGCAGCTCAACTTTCTGGTGGAAAGGGGGTTCACCACTGTGAAGATCGCGGAATTACTTGGAGTCAGTGTACGTACAATCGAGCGCCGCTTTCAAGACTTTGGTTTATCGGTAAGAGCAACATACACGGACATTACTGACGAACGATTGGACGAAATAGTCTGTGGAATAATGTCCACTTTCCCCAACACTGGAAACAAACGGATGTCTGGCTATCTGCGATGCAGAGGTATCCGTATTCAACAGAAGCGTATTCGGGAGGCCATGCGACGCGTAGACCCGGAAGGGACAGTCTTGCGTGCTTTACAAATGAATGTTATTCAACGAAGAGTTTATTCAGTTCCATCACCTTTAGCTTTGTGGCACATCGATGGTAACCACAAATTAATCAGGTATGTTTTTTCCATAGAGTTTCACTTTAAATCCTGGAATGTATGCATATCTAAATAACTACGGATGGTGAAAATTTTTTGTAAATACTTGTACACTTTACAGATGGAGATTCGTCATACATGGTGGTATAGACGGATTTACACGCATGATAGTATACCTTACCTGCAGCACAGATAACAAAGCAGCCACAGTTTTGGAAAGTTTTATGCATGCAGTTGATGAGTTTGGCTTACCCTCTAGAGTTAGATCTGACAAGGGTGGTGAAAATGTTGATGTTGCATGGTACATGCTGAATCACCCAGATCGAGGTGCTAATAGAGGAAGTCACATTACTGGCCGAAGTGTACACAACCAGCGCATTGAGAGAATGTGGAGAGACATGTTTGCTGGTTGTACACACCTTTATTATTGTTTGTTTTATTTCATGGAAGATTGTGGTCTCTTAGATCCTTCTAATGAAACCCATGTGGCAGCTCTTCATTATGTGTATAAACCAAGAATAAATACAAGTTTAGATCTCTTTAAAGCTGGACACAACCAAGGGCCTGTAAGTACAGAACAAAATTTGAGTCCTGAGCAACTGTGGATAGATGGAATGCTGAGAAACCGAAATCCGCATGGTACTATTGCTAGAGAATTTACAGAAGGGGTAAATATTTAAACATTTTTATTTACCTAGACGTATTGCTAATTTTGGTGTTTAGCACTACTAATAAAATAAACATTTTGTTTGATGCTATCATAATGTCTTTGAAGTAGATCATGTTTTCACTGAAAAGATTCTCATTTTTAGATTAATATAGAAAACTATGGGATTGATTGGGATGGACCTGTGCTTGCAGAAATTGGGGGAGACAACCACGTAGAAATCCCAGAGACTACACTTCCTTTAAACATGGAACAATTCCAGGAATTGGAAAGAAGAGTTGACCCTCTTCATGACTCCCCCTATCATGGAGTGGACTGCTACATGGATGTTCTCCAATTCCTTTCAAGAACAACTGAGGAACCACATTAGGTACCACTGACGTTTTTTTTTGTGTAGCATTATGAATCATATTACAATACTTCATGTAAACAAAACATCAAAACAAAACACAACGTTAACAAAACCAAACAAATCAAAACTTTTGTGAGTAAAAATTTTAAACTATTCTTTCATGTAACATTACTTCCTTTTATTGTAAAGCCTCATGAAAAAGTAAATCCTTTTGATCCATGTTTGAGTGCAACATCCATTTTCTTAACGAAATTTTCTATTGTCGCATGTAACACTGGTAGTATGAGATTGTTGAAACAACACTCTGCCATTGGTAGCTCTATGGTTGATGTTTTATCAAACAAGACATTGAGCTTTTCTGAACGTGGAGGAAGAATATTCCATCCAGTCCAGAAACAGCAAAGGTCCTGTAATTCGGCACCAACTGAAATATAATAAGAAATTATCAATATATTCTAATCATGCTGAAAGTAGATAGCTTATACTGTACTAGAAACACAACAATTTGAAGCCATGTACGTACCTTCCATCCGACTGTCAATGACATCAATGTATTGCAAAAACATTTCCTTAACAGTTTGGTGTACTTCTGAACCATCCTCTTCGAACTGAATTTTTAATTTCATTTCATTAACATCAATTGATGCATCTTTTTGAGGTGGAAATATCAACTCGACAGCTTGTGGATGTTTTTCAATGAACGTTTTCAAACCGACAGCTTCCATACCTATCAGGAAAGAAATGTGGCACATTAAACATTGCCAGAAAATATTGCTTTTTAGTTTAGAATTATCACTTGGAAAAAGAATATGCTGTTTTTAATTCCTTACCAATCAAAATATCATCAAGCTCAATCTTTCGTTTCTCGATAACAAAGTACATTAAAAGGCATTGACAGCCCAATTTTCTGTTTGAATACAGAAGTTCAATATCAACCCCTGCTTCAAGCATATATGGCATAATGTTGGATGCTGTTTCATCTGATATCTTCTCCTGTGGTGGCAATTCTAAAATCTAGAAAGGGAAGCAATAATGGAATTGCTTAACATTTTAGAGTGAAATTCTGAAGAATAATATGTTGTAATTCGAGATATTATACTAAAAAAATTATATACTTATTAAATAACTGTGAATTCTGTTAAAACCAGTCTGCCTGTCTGCATTGCTTTCAAAGAAAGCGCTCAAATTTTTAATCTTTTTTGTAAGACCTTCACTGGCGCAGCTAGTTTTGGAAAAACATAGTTTAAACCGGTACCTCTTCTAAAAGCATCTGCAAATCAAAATCTGGCACATCCTGTTGTTCCAAAGGTGGGGGATCTGACGTTAAATCTTGCTTTAGTTGAGATGCAAAGTAATGCTTGACAGCTTTTGACAAACCATAAATGGAAGGGCCACCATGTAAAAACGAGTGTGCCAAAATGCGGCCGACAGCTCTGAAACTCCCCGTGTTTCTTAATGATGGACTGTTAACAGGCAGCTTGTAATCGGGTTCGCCTTCGAAGTAGATCACAGGTTTAGTATTGAAACCAATACCATCTTCTGCTATTTTTGCAACAACATGCAAAAATTCTCTCAGCGGTCCAGCACCAACACCTTCCTCCCCTTCGAAACGGACACGTGGTCTGGCTAACAAATTAGTCAGAGGGTTCTTGTACATGGCTAATATATCAGCTTTCATCACAGCTTCACCATCATCACGGCAGACAGTGAACAATTGTCGGCGAGCTTCGTTATCAATTTTCGATTCTCGGAAAGATTCAATTTCTGTACGGATGTCATAATATTCACTTTGTTGATTATTGGATTCCAGCCTCTCTCCGGTTGAAGTCTGAATCAGATGTGTATCTAGCAGTTCGTCAATGTCACTATCCCTTTCAATGTCCATAGAATCTATAGAAATGTATTGCATTCATAAATAGAATACAACAATTCATACACGTGTCGCTCGCCCCATTGCTTTTCATGCAGGATATCCTAATATATGTTAATGCAAGATAATTAGTTGGGCTAACTTAAGTGTCCTCACTGATCCCATTGTTGTATATTTAGTTTCCAAAGATGAGATTCAGAAACAGAAAATTGTCATCCAAGTCTTTACTTGATTGAGCTGTATCTCACCTTGAAGGACCAATGCATTCCTTGGAAATATTTAATTGGTTTGCCAAACATACCTTCTGTTCTGGGACCAGGGTTGAGAACTATCTCAGCTGCACCTGCTACATCAAAGTTAGATCTCCTCAAAGCCTGTCGAAGGACTTCCTCAGTATCATTGGGGAAAATATCCCACAATGATGGCAGTAGTAAAGACATTCTTATATCATCCCCCTAAAAACATTCACTATCTTTGGGTTTGTATCTCTTATCGTAACAGAGAAAATCAAGTTAAGGTGAAGGGTCAATTGCACAATCCAGACCAAAAGTACATGGATAGGAGGCCTAAGATATATGCAATGCCAACGCTATTACCACAAACAACATTGATACCCTGACCGCAGTTATATATAGGAATGCAACGTTGTTACATAGTGAATAAAAGAAAGGTAGGTGACTATAACATTTTAGTTTACAAAGTCAGTAAAAGGCTCGTTTTCCAATTACTCTTTGACCAAGATTGCAGTCAATTACGCACTGTTTTCCCGAATTTAATAATAACATATTGTTAACTGACAAAATTCAACGTACATGAATATATGCATCAGAACAGGTAGGAAGTAAAACTGATGATGGGCCTCCTTGTTCATCTACTGTCAAATCCTCATTTCTGTAAGAAAAATTAAATGTTTGGTCTGTTTCTTTGGGTTAGTGTAAAAACAAAACAAAATGCATAACACGAAACAGACAAAGAAAAAGACATGTTTACAGTACCCTTTACAAACTTGTTGATGATCACGAATAATAGTGATCGGAACACATGCACCACATCTCACACATGAAACTTTGGGAGCATTTTCAGAATCCTAGGCAGAGTTCTATAGTTAACTTCTGGTCTCTTACCAAATAACCGTTCAGACTATTTTGACTGTTTACAAGTTTTTTTGCAAGCTGGTTCACAAACAAAGACTGTGATGTGCTTTTTTTAGTTCAAAAGTCACAAACATTGAGATGTTGTTCACCAACCATCCTCTACTATGTACTTTTCAATGTCACAAAAAACTAATACAAGTTATATTTATACATTTTTCTCCATAAAAAGGGAGAGATAAATCTAAAGGGTGCTAGCTAATGAGACAAATATGTAGAAATTTTATATACTTGTCCTTACTTCAGCACTTATCTCACATTCAGGTCCCTCTTCTTCTGGGTCAGTATCAAGGTCACATTGAATTGGGCTGATATATAAAATTGCTTGACCGATTCCACAATTCTTTAAGAACGGCACTGAATAGCCAGTGGCTGGGGGCTGGATTAGGATAAGTTGATTCCCAGACACACCTCGTCTGAGTAACTCAAATCCCCCACCACACATCAATTTGGGAAATGACTGCTCCAATGTCTCTTTAAATGTTTGAGGAGTCCCCTTGGCGTTAAAGCGGATTTTCTTACGCCCCAATCCAGCATTTTGGAGCACAGCCTTTTTCTCACGACTTGGGGCAACTAATTCAGAGGTACTTGCCATACAGAATACATCGTGAGTCCACGTTTCCTCCTTTAATGGTCGAGAGGTGGTCGCAGGCTGATTTCGTGGTCTCCTGTTTCTTCGAACAGGCAGAGCTCTAGTGTTTCGACCCAATTGCTGAGAAGAGCTTCTGCTATAAGGGCTGAAAAGGGACTGGAAGTTTCTCAAAACATTTTGCTGGTCAGTGGTTGGAGTATGTGTTGGTGACGACGAACTGCTTGGAGTACCACTGATACTGAGAGTTGCAGAAACGTTCGAGGTTGTTGGTGTACTGTCAGTATCGATCGAATTTCTCGCCTCGTTCGCATTGGTTGCCATTGTAGATGGCAGTATACTTGCATTTGTACTTTCATGAATATTTATATTATTGTGTGATGGTGATTCAACACCACCAGACAAAAGAATAGTGGTTTCTTGAAGCAAATTAAACGCACGAGTAATGTTGGAATCATCCGCCATGTTTACACATAAAATGTAATTAAAATTCAAAAGCAAGTAATGTGATTGGTTGAGAAGAGATATCCGCGCGAAATCGCTTTGAATACCAAATTTGTCTACTGCGAGTCATGCCGAATGACGGAATTGCAGAGTGAAGGTGTTGCAAAATAGCGATGGTTTAGCCGAAGGACGACGTCATTGCCGAAGGGCGACGGTATTGCCGACTGACGATGCAACATTATGACCTTTTGGAACAATCAAATGGCATAACGCAATTGCATAATTGCATTTGTTCATTTTGGCGGTAATCACCCCTCATACTGGTCTGCTTTGATCGGACACTTATTTGCGTGAAAGGCCTCGTACCAAAGTCAAACCTTGCCATTGTGCAGGTATTCAAATTGAACCCAGCCATTGTGCGGGTATTTAAAAGCAACCTAGCCATTGCGCAGGTACAATCAAACAATAAAACTCAACGTTACTAAAAAACAACACTGACTGTAAACTGAAGCCAGTTGGGCTGCAAAGTTCTAGACAAATATGGGTGTTACCATAGAAGTATATTGATCAAGGATTGGATCACACCACAGTTTCATGGTTTGTTGTAATAGGCTGCAATGTTTTTAAAGTAAACTTTGGAATCAAATACTATTGGTGTTTTACTTCAATGTTTTCTACTTTCTTTATCTCAAAAGGCAGTTGAGCAAGGAGAAAAAAGCCAGTGAAGTCTGCTTGTGGTATGTGAAAATGATTTATTATGATGCTGTGTATGTGCCATTATTACTTAGGCTTTCTAATGATGTGGAGGAAAATCGGTGTGACAATTTTCCACGGGCGGAAAGAGAGGTGCAGCCCGCAATGCTTCAGCATTGTAACACATAAATCGTAAAAGATTATGAATCACATCAAGTCTCCAATGATTCAAACCTCAGCAGTATAAAAGCTGCACACTTGAGTAATACGATTTTCAATCACAGGACGAGCGGCATTACAATTTAGTTCGCTTTTTACAGAAGACATCATTTATTAATTTCTCGGTCTTCTGTAAGTGGTAAATAGGCGAGTAAAGAACCTTCTTTTTAGAGCGTTTTGACAAAATCGCTTATGATTTTGCCCGTTGCGTGTGTCTCTAAGCACTCGAGTAAAAGACGAATTGCTAATAGATCTCGATATGTGTGGACAGTAGCTAACACCCTCCCATGTTGACAAGCAATAACCGTCTGAAATTACAATGTTGCTAAAGTTTTCTTTCAAAATTCAGTCTCTTTATCGGCTATGCCTGTACAGTTACCTTACTTGTATTAAAACTCGTGCAGTACTAGAATTTACTATGAGAAATATAATCTACGCGAAAATTTTTCTAGTGTAATATAAGACGTTCATTGTTAGTAATGCAATCAGTTCATAGTCATACGCATTATATGCATATTGACCTGCATTTGAATTGTCTTAAATATGTGTAACACTAAAAATCAAAATGTCTTCATCTTCATCATCATGTTCGATTTTGGTGGGAATATTCTCAGGTTCTAGGTAGTATTCCTCCATGAATACTTGCATCTTGTTGAAGATTATCAAACTTACGTTGTTTAGCATTATTGAATGAATTTCAGAGAATCGAGTGAATTTGCCTACACTAACTACATAATTTTGAAAGCAACTTGCGTGAATTTAAAGTTGAGCGAAAATGAGAGTACGACAGGAATATTAATACAAGTAGGGTATAAAATGAAGAAGGCATATCTAACGTAAGTGAACTGCCCGAGCACGTGTTGGTTTTTATCATGTTTTCCACATATTATTCGAAATGTCAGGTTGTGCAAGTATTTATGATCATTAGCATAGCTATATAAACGCATATTTTTGCCATGCAAATTTGCTTAAGATTGCTTCGCACCCAGGACTTCCAGGACTTCTTTGAATTCCAGAAGCACGAACGCCTTCTGAAGAATGAGATTTAGTATTACGTTTTACACAGCTGAAGCACTGCAGGCCGTGCCTGTCTCTCCGCCTGTGGAAAATCGTCACCCGGAAAATCCAGGCCCTAGGACTATAAATGATGTAGTCGTTCATACATGTACTGTCCATGCTGATTTTAACCAAGGTAATGAGTTAGTGTTTGGTCTGAATGCTGGCAAACAGTGTGTAGCGATGTCATTGTATGCAATTGTTTACAAAGAAATTAAATGAGTTAATATTTGGGATAGATCAATGCTGAATACAATTTTGACATGTGGTAACAGTTTATATGATGTTATCAGTCAAAGCGTAAATAAGAATTATTTGTTATTAACCCATGTTCCTGAATTTGTTCACATAGACAACCATACTTTTAATTTGCAATATAGTAGTTCCTTTTCAGGGGGACTCTTTATGAGGGAAAACAGTCTTCCATTTGTGACACTTCAGCATGCATTAAATCAAATATTTGTTTCCTTGAACTATAAGAGCTGTTTACTTACAGTTGGTATGAATACTGTAGCAATCATCAGGAGCGTCGAAAGGGGGGGATAGGCGGGGTAATTACCCCGGAGCCCGGATCGAAAAGGGGCCCGCGCCCAAAATGCGCCCGTAGAATTAATATATGCCGAGTCGAACATATGTTCGAAT
>JAOBYK010554448.1:0-12079 GCA_025434845.1 Phenganax subtilis
GTTTCGGTTTCCAGGCGTTTTTCCAACACCCAGGTCTGGTGCCACCAATATCTCAGCGCAGGCACTGTGGGCAGGCCTGGCAGCAAGGCAGCAGGTCTGGTGGGTAAAACGATGCTTTGTCTACAGACCTGGGCAAGATGACCCAAAGAACCCATGACAATCTCGTGCCGGCACAAACGAAACCCAGAGTCCACGAATCTCACAGAGATGGCCACTAAATGATTTTTTGTTCAATCAGTTGCTATCTTAGATTTCTAGAGATTCTAGAGGTGACCCGACGGACTACAAAGAAACTTATTTGGAAGGCAGGAGTTCGATACATCATACACCCCACGAAGCTTTCGGGGGCGCAATCACACAGACTCTTCCAGGTATCACCTGCCATCTGAGGTATTGCGGGGTGAATTGGTGAACACTTGGCAAAAAAAAGGGAAAAATACGCATCGTTTCGTAGCGTAGCTATCACAATCCCACCCAAAAAAAATAGATTAGTTACTCTATCTTGAGTGATGCCCACCATGACAGTTCAATCTCACAAATTTTCTGGCATGTATTGACACATTAGTTCTGCATTCTTTCTGGCATATCTTCTGACATGTTTTCTGCCGTATCTTCTAGCATTCTTTCTGAGACTATTTCCACTCACTAACATGCTTTCTGGCATATGTGGTGGTGCCGAAGCTACTTGCTCGTGGTGCTTGCACGGACAAGTTGGGACGTATCGTTTGTCATGGCTTTGGTCTTTCCACAACTATTTGGCATTCCAAGCATGGAATGCAACTTGAGAAACGGGGGTGGACGAACTGTTGGTCAGCAACGACGGGTAGCAGCAGTAGCAGCAGCACCAGGAGGGGCAGCAAGCTCTAGCAAGGCAGGCAACCAGCAGCGCAAGATCAGCAAGCCAGCAAGCCAGAAGCAGCAACAAGTCAGCAGCAACAGCAGCAGCAAAGCAGCAAGCAGGCAGCCAGCGCCAGCAAAAAAAGCAGCAAACCAGCAAACCAGAAGCCGCAACACCAGCAGGCCAAAAGCAGCAAAGCAGCAAGCAAAAGCAAGCAGCGGGAGGCAGCAGGCAGCGACAGCAGCGACGACAGCAGCAGCAGCAGCAACACCAGCACCACCAAAAGCACCAGCAAGCCAGCAGCGAACCAAGTGTACGTGTGGGGATCTTGTCATGTGGCTGAGAAAACACACCTTGCGAGGTATCGTTGAGATCGCCCATGCAGGGAAGCAAGAACGGATCCGCGCTCTTCCCCGAGCTCTGCCCATGATCAAGGCTGAGTAGATCCCCGTCCGGCGGGCAACACTGCCATCCGGAGTTGCAGGTTGAGGTCCGGAGGAAGAGGCGGAGGAGGAGGACGAGGACGGCAGCTGACATAAAACCAAACAACCCTCACCTGACAGGTGGGGAAAAAGGTACGTGAACTTCCCTCAGGTCGCTCATCCAAGCTCATTCCAATGCGTCCAGGGGACCCATCAAGATCATGCAACGAATGATGCCTGTAAGATCCTGAGCTGAGCTAGCAGATGGTGCCCTGGACCAGTTTCCTACATTGTCGTAAGATCTCAAGTTCGTCAATGGTGCCCTGGACCAGTTTCCTCTGGCTGTGGGTGGGATCACACATGGCGGCGCAGCAAACAGCGCCGACTGAGACCCTTTGAGGCCCGACGACGGAACGCCGCTGACCGCTGACAGCCACGATGTCCGTCTGAACATGTACCTTCTTTTACCGTGCAAACGGCGAGGTTAATGCTTTTTCTCTTCAACATATATATATATGGTTGTCTTGTATATATATATATATAAACTCACGGCTCAGCTCTTTTCACAACGCTCCACAGTAGATCAAGAAAAATAAGAAATGTCGGAAAAATTCAGTGGCCTTTCACCAGACCATCCAACCTGACCTTCACCGGTCATGTCTGAAAATGAAACCTTTTTTGGTCTAAGCAGCTCAGCCCTTCTGACCTTCGCCTAGCCAGAGGGAAAGAAAGACCCCCCTTTTCCCCCTTGAAAACCCCTCGCATAGCCGAGGGCTCCAAGCTGAGAACTTTTGTTAACAAAAGGGCAAGAAAAACCTCCCTTCCACGTCCCCCCTTTTTCTGCGTTTAACACGCGAGCTCAAGTGCGGGGGCGAAACTTGGTTGTGAAACACTGGAACAAAAGGCATCAAGGTTTTCGAAGGAAGCTTCATGTCCGCCAGTACTGCCATGCCCTCATTGAGGTGTATGCGGGCAGATGCGGGCAGTCTTGGCCGCCTGCCACCTACCAGCTACCAGCAACTTATCGAACGAACCATGTTTGGCGAACCAAAACGTGGCCCCTCCCCGCCGCAGCGAGTAGGGTCGGAATTGGAAAAGCCGAAGTTCCAACGCATCCAGGCATTCAGCGAACAACTTTCGCCAGGCCGACACCGAAGGGACAAACAAAGCCTGTGGTCTCACATTCTGCTTCCACAACCGCAACCAGCGAAGGGCCACTGTGACGGTCAACGTAACTGACTCCGAAGCTCCGACTCGTTTTCCGCCCTAAGTAAGGCCTAGACCGCTGGTGAGGTGGCTGATTTCATGAAAATATGAGAGCTACGTAAGCTAGTAAGTTCTCCAGTCCTAAGCATGGTGTAGAAACTCACCAGCAAGGAAACACCAAACCCGAAGTGTCCATGAAAAAAGCTCCATTCGACCATGGCCTCTAGTGCTGTTTCTGTCAGGGGAGGCGCCCTGTTCGGGACCTCATTTACGTGCCATGTCTTCAAGAGTCTCCATGCGAGCTGAAGGTGTCCCTTTAGCTTCGGCGTCCTGGATCCCTGCGACGGTATCAAAGGCCAATCCCCTGCCCTCGCCTTCACTCCAGAGATGTTCTATGTATTCGGCCAGGAGAGTGTCAAGCTGCTCCCGCTTACGTGGAATCTCGAGTGAGTTGGTTCGAAGAAAACTATAAAACTTTTGCCGAGCTTCCGAATACCTTTGAGATGTTTTGGGTGACACGGTTAACCCGCGAAGTGTTCCTATAGCTCCTGCCTCTGTACCTTACGCTGCTGCTTTGTCTGACAAACTTCCGACCTACTTTGCCCATCGCTTTCGCACAGGCCGCCGGCTAGGCCGGTCAGCCGGGTTCTGGGAAGTATGCATGTACCCCCAGAGGGGGTGAAGGTCAGCAGCTAACAACAGCGCACTCAAACTCATGATCACTGGCTTCAATTTTCGGCTTGAGCTTCTTCCGCGCGTCAACGAGTGGAGGCACACCAAACTATCAGTAAGATGCAGGAAACGCACTCCTACCTTCTTCGAACGACTAACTTTCCATTTGATCGTGGTCAAGATGGCCCGCATCTCTCATAGATTTATATGTTCCCCAGCCCGTTTCCACTTCCAACCGGAGATTTCTCTCCAGTGCCATAACCTCCCGGGAACACTTGCTCTGAGTCGGAAATACTTATGCACTAACAGGTCCTTTGCTAGACGCAAGTCCAAGACACTTGGTGACCAAACGAAATACCGAACCAGGTTCTGCTGCTGGGCTTCGTCCTTGATTAGGTGGTCTCATGAGCATGAAGCAAAAGTCGCGTGCTTTTCCTGGAGTGGTAGCATCAATGATTTCCTGGAGCTTCAGACCCTTGGTCAACCCTAAAGGACGCGTCAACTGCTCAAGAAGCCTAGCAACGACACCGACATGCCAACTGTTTCCTATATGAGGGTCATCCGTGCATCGTCATAGGCCAGTCCCTTCTGTTCGGATTTCGGCACGCAACTTTTTGCGCATTCAATAGGGAAACCCATATAAGCTTCGCCTTCTTGTGGTCCAGGTCGTCTCCACTCACCCTGCTTGTTCCACAAACCATGGTTGTCCTTGTACTGGTATGGGGGGAAACGAAAGCTATCATCTATCCAGCGCTGCTTCTCATGTGGCTGGCACTGGTCTACTCCCGCCGGCCTACGCCCAGGAGCAGTTCTAGGCCTCGAAGTAGTCAAGGTGAGCAAATGACACCCCTCTAGTAGACTCCATCCTGGTAGCAACAGACCTTGGAATCCACCTGACCTTCAAGCCTATAGCTATCGAAGTTCTCCCAACCCTCAAATTCTCCCGGTTCCCAGGAGACGCCTTCACCTTCCTGACACTCCCAGGTGATCCAGTAGAGCCTTGGTCTTGCACACAATCTGATGCCTTTCGAGTCGATGCGAAAAGGGGTTCGTCCGAAACACTCACTCATGATGGCTCGATCTTCCTTGCTCATAGACGCCACGTTTTCCACCAATTCGTGAACTTGGGCCCAACGAAATTCTTCTTATTTGAACAACTTGGTAACACGGGGTACTTCTGGAACAGACTACTACGACAATCTCTCAATGCCCCCAACCTGTCAGCGTTGAGCCCACTCACCCCGCTTGGCAGGGGGGGCCTGCCCCGATAACAATGAGCCCAACGTTGCTGAACCTTAGGGCCAGAGTCTGGACCTCTTCCCTTCCGAAGCTGCAGACGTCTTGATAGAAACATGTATCTGGAAAATAGGACTCGACCACCCTACGACACTTATAGGTTCTTGTTCAATGCTGACATGTCCCGCCATAGGAAGTCCCAGGACATCGCAAGCAACTCTAAGGGCACCAACTCCATCGAAGAGTCCCACAGACAACACCTGTACCAGATCATGCTCTTCCGGAAGATCCCCGCGTGCTGGACAGTTCACGGCGTTGAACCCAAGTGGTCAATCCTTTGGAGGCGCACAATCCGCCCCCCAAGGTCGACACGTCTGAGCACGTGACCTCTCCATCCACTGGTGTCCTGAAGTCTATCTGGGCCAATGGTGTCAGCAAAATGAAGCGCGCAATCTCGATCTTGACCTGGTATGGCAGTTTCAAGCGAACTACCGGAGCTTCTTTGGTAAGTCCCTACGTCGTCTGGTAGCCCTTTGCAAATGGAATTGACCGGCACCATGCAGGTTCATAATCAGTCTCTGAGTCTCGAGGCCTGATTTAAACTCGCCCTTTCCAACCGCGAAGAGCCCATTCAACAATGGGGCCCCATCTATATGGTAGGGTTTTGAGAGCCGCCAAACCTCGCAGACCTTCTTGCAGATCAGGCCTGAGCATACCTTAGGCCACTCTTGCTCCTTAATCATGACTTTTGGAGGCTTGACACGAACCTGGGCGTCCTGCGGCACAAGATATCGCTCAAAGTCATCAACGTAACCTTGGGTACCTAACCGGCAGAAATTCCTAAGAGGAAGGCTACCGACACCCTCTGGGAGGGATTCAGACACGGCATCCCACACTAGGTTCTGGGCCACCTTGATTTCTTCACCCATGTAGTCCACGTTTCGGCGTTTGAAAAAATCTTCAAAGTTCATTGACGAATTCGCTTCACCCCACATCCGATTTCGAACGATGACACGCATAAGCCTTTTTTCAGCCAAGGTTGCAACGGACGAGCCACTCTTCGGTGAGCTCGGGTCCTCTCCTGCAGATCCATCACCTTCATCGCCAACGAACCCAGCCAAATGGTTGACAGCGAGGAACGTGCCATAGACCTGTTTCTTCATTCCAGGCGGGTGAGCGGCATCAAACCCTTCGTCGTGGCAGTCTCCCGGTGCACGTAGCGGGAAAGGCGCCATGCGGACGTTCAGATTCGACGCCGAGTTGGAGCGTTGTCTACGAAGTCGCCAGTCATTCCGCAACAGCTCAGCCGCCCTATTGAATACCTCAGCCAAGGAGAAATGCGTGGAGTCTTGCCTCTTGCTTGACTTAAAAACATCCATGCATAGAATCTGTAGCGCTCTGCTCTTCTTCCAGTTCGCCAGTTCAAGTTCTATTGAATTCAACGCCAGCCTCACCGTCATCCTTGATGGGGCCAGCTTCATAGTTGCCCGCACTCCAGCTGCCACTGGTCTTGCCGGCGTCATAGGTCTCTGTTCCATCAACTCTCTGTCCAGGAGCCTCAGCCAGGAGCGGTGGCACCCCCTCCCGTGGACTCCCGTCACCCTTCACCCATCCTTCTTCTTCTTGTTGTCGCCTTTGCTCTTGCCGCCCTTCTCCTGCTGCCGCCGCCGCTGCTGCTGCTGCTTCGAGTCGCCCTTTGATGACTTCCACTTGCCTTTCTACCCCCTTCTCGCGAGATTTTCCTTTTTCTTCCCACGGGCGGTTGGTTGCCTGGTAGAGCGTCTTCGTCTCGACGTGGGCCGCTTGGCCAGCCATCCTCACCTCGGCCGATGACGCCAGTCCCTCGCGATCCACGGGCAATAGCTCCATTTGTCTCAGCAGGTCCGGCCGCATCGACTTGGACAACCCTTCTAAGCTCTTCAACCTTTGGGTCATCACATCCAAAGCGCTTGCAGCTCTTCCCCCTAACAACATGTCTACCACTGCCGACCAATGTAGTGCTTCTCGTGCCACCGGTGGCGACATGTTCTGTGAGAGATGTTGTCGACAATATTGGGTTACGATTGGCCTCAATCCCTGCCTCTCTGCCTCCTGAGGCCTATACCGAGGTTAGCCTTCTGTGCCTCCATGATCATCGTGGCTGTAAGCAAGCTGACAGCGGGGAGAACAACTCCTCCGGGGCTCCCATCTCCTCGGATTCGCTGGCGCTGCTCCCTGTTGAGCTGCTGCTGTGTGAAGAGCTCTTCTTGTTTCTGTTCTTGCGCACCAGCTTTCTGGCTTTCCTCCTCAATCTCTTTCTCACTGCTTCTCTTGGATCGAGCCCCGTAGTACTGTACAAAGCTTCCTGACTCTTCACCGCCTGCACCTTTTCCTTCTCTCTCTTTCTCTTTTTCTTTTTCTTCTTCTATGGGGGATTCCTGCTGTCCAGGGGTTTGCTGTGCATCTAGGGGTTTGCTCTTGGAGAGAGTATAGCATCCCAAATGAGCACTGGAAACCAAACAGCAAGGCGAGCATATAGCATCCCAAATGAGCACTGAAAACCCAGCAGCAAACAATGAAGTTGGCTGGCAATTTTAGATGTTATCTAGAACCAAAACTGGAAATGAAAGTTGGTCAGATTACACAGCTGTGTGTTGGTTTCTACTGAATAGATTTTAAAGTATACATACTACATGTGTACATATGTGTACTACCCTATCTATGTGGTGTGTGCGTATGCCCTTTTTTTCTATCCCTCACCCCTCGCCGCTCATCTCCGGCCGCCGCGGCGGCCGCGCGAAGATCTCGGTGGCCAGGGGCCCCAGTTCTCAATCAACGGCGGTGGATTTCATCTGGAGGTTGTTTAGTGATCTGATGTAGTTTGGGAGCATGTCTGGTTTGTAAGATTAAATTCTTGATTCTGAGCTTGTTGGTTCTGAATCAGGTCTATGTTTGGAGCTGAAGGACTGGGGACATGTCGGCAGGGCGATCGCTCTATGGTTTGATGAGTTTGTTGAAAATTGGTGATTGAATGATCGAAGCAAGTACTATAAGTGTTTTAGACAGGCGTCTCTTGAGGCCAGAGTCACTGATCAGCAAATACTGGCTGGTAAAACTTCCTGCGCTGTGTAGTGCGTTGTTCGTGGCCAAGGGATTGTCATGGATAGTTTGTGGCGTTGCCACCTTCTAAACTGCGTTAGCTGTTCCTAGTTGCTGTTCCTAGTGTCCATTGTGGGCCTTTGCGTTTTTGTTTGAGGGCTTTGTTCTCTCCGTTTGCGCTCTTGTTTTGGTTTGCCTTGCGGAGCCTTGCGGTCTATGAGCGATCCCTTGGCATTCGGTGAAGCCCAACGCACTTCTGAAATCAGGGAGCCACGGCACCCTTCGAAATACTGACCACTTCCGCTGAAGTGTTTTGCGCGCAGTTGTCCCACCCAGCTCAAACCCATCTGGCCCAAGTCAGACGGGTCACCTGCCCCAAGGCAGCGGAATTGGGAAAAAGTTGGAGCAGAATAAGATTGGATGCAAAATGAAACCAACATAATTAATCTTAATATATCTTAAGATGATCTTGAATGATACAGTTCAAAGAACACGGATCATTGTTTTTTTAGGTGGGAGTGGCGACTGGTTTGATGTCTGCGTGCCTGCCCAGGACTTTCGATCTTTCTTTGAAGCACCTCCGGAGACGAGGCAATTGCGCAGACTTGTGGCTGGGTGGAATGAACCCAAGGTGAAGAAATTGAAGCAACGCGAACGTGCTTTTTTCCAGGGCTCATATCATCCTTTGACCTTGAAGGTCACAGTCTGTTCAATTTGATCCCAAACGTTAAAGACACGGATGGTTGCCTCCCACTTGGTATGGTCCTTGCTTACCGTGGGGCAACCCAAAACCTAGAAAACATCTTGTTCATACAGACACACCTTCGAGTCTGTGTTCATGAACACCTCCCTTTGCCCCAACCACTTCAGCAAAGTGGGAATGCGGTCATCTTCACAATCAGCAAGGTCTTGTTCCTCACTTGGTTGCTCTCGCTGGTTCTGCACGGTGTACGAATATTTTTCCAAGGGTGGGTTTCCACACGGCCACGGAAGACCTTAGATCCGAAATGAATATGGTTGGTATATAGTTTTTGATTATGATATTGCAAAATATTGCAAAGTTAGGTGGGCGGCCCATGAGCTGATCGTACTGCGACTTTGAATCCATGGCAAAAGGAGCTCCCTCTGAATGTTTACAATCCGCTCCCTAAACACCAAAGCCAAGTCGGACGGGCGTGAAACCCATGCATGGCAAAAGTCACATAAGACTTCCATTGAAACAGTGGAAGCTCGGACGGTCCTTTTCCATCCAAAAACGTCAGGTTTCGGTCTGCTTTGCAGCTTCTATAGGCCAGTGACAGGTCACTCCTCGTCCACCTGTCGAGGGCTGTGGGTCGTGTGGGTAAGGATGTCAATGTGTAGGATTACATATTTGGTGGGAGTGTGTGAAACCCAAAACTTGGGGGGGCCTCAGCATCGACTTCTTCCGCTTCCTCTTCTCACCGGCCGGGTTTTGCTCGTCATCGTTCCCAGTTGCTGGCACATTCTCATAGGTGTTCTTGGCCACAGCGGCCCTCACGAGAAAGGCGCAAAACCTGGTTTGGGTGATTGTTGAAACCCGCCATTGTTGTTGGTTCGGTCAGTGGGAAAAACCGTTCGCTGCCAAAGTGCTCGAAGCACACCAGTTCGTTGGAGATCCCCCTTGGTGCGGATCAGTTCGGCTTTCATGGCATCCTCAGGAGACCATCTAAAGCAAAGAGTTCATGTTTATCTTTAATATTTACATAAAACCCAAGTTTGGATTGAACTGCTCACCAGCAAAGGGGCTGAGATGGCCACATAGTCTTCTTCCAATAAATGCTCTTGAGGCTTCAACTTGGTTTTGCAACCAGCTTGAAGGATCAAGGGCAAGCAATACACGAAACTCATTTAGCTTCGGTCACACTTCCCCCGCATCTCGCATAGCGCTGTCCACAATGTTAACAGCGTCAGCCATATTTACACCCTGGGCCCATAATCTAGCCGCAGCTTCGTACAGAACCTGCAAGTGTCTTGCTTGCTGGTACCGGCGGCGATCATTTCTGTTGCCCCGATCAGCCACGATGTTCAGCTGGTTTGGCACCTGAGACACGCTAGAGGGTGCATCGCAGGGAAATCCTCCGTTTTGAATATACAACCGTGAAATGACACTTACACACAGATTATCATACATTATATAATAGTTTGCCAAACGTAATATATATAAATATCATTAAACATCATAATGTAGTGGAGTCCAAATCATTTGCATGACACATGGATTCCCAAGATAATATACAATTTTGTCAACTGTTCCTGTTGTATTGCTCCGATTCATCCGTGGCGCTGCGTCAAGGTTCTGAGCTTGCACTTGCCGGCCACCGATGAACCCTGGCCCAATCGCAGGCCCAGCAGTGGGCAAGATCCTGGGATGGGAAGACATGAGCACATATGAGCACGGGTTCATTTGCAATTGCTTGTGCTTGGACAAGTGCTAGCATCTAGGAGTCTTACGCTGACACATCTAGCAAGGGGTGCTCTGGCAGTGAATCCCTGGATATAGGTCTTCCATCTCCTGCGCTGCTGCGTTCATGCAATAAGGCGGCTGACCTGAAAGGGTGGCTCGGGGCAGTTGAGGAGTTAGACATGCGCCACTAAAGCGTGAGTTCAAAACACAAGTTCTCAGGGCATCTCAGGGCTTAGCCTCAAGTTCCTGTTCTCCTTGTTCTCTGGATCCAGTCGATCTCGAAGGTAAACTGCCGGGAGCTTGACAACCCTATAATATCAAAAGTACACAACCACTCCATGTTCTTTTGGCGCGAACAGGTGTTTTCTTTCCCACGCCTGGTGGTGGTCCTACTTGTCCAATAACTGCAGCCACCGAAGCTGGCAAGTACCAGAACTTTGTTTGCGAGAGCGATTCATCACTCATGTTTTGCTTGGTCCTGGAACAAGAACTGAGAAAGCGAAGAAACATGTATCACTTTTTAACTTTATCATCCATATATAGTGTATTCTCAGCAGGGATGTCCTCAAGACCACATCCGGTGAAGATTGGGGTGCGTGTCGACAATGCCAGAACGATGTTTGGAGCTGGTCATGTCTCAATCCTGACGCCCAACAGCACGAGCAGGATGTACACAAGGATATTGACGAACGGTTTAAACGGGCACTGATTAAGCCAAGAACCCAGGTCACCTATACGGCTCAGGTCATAAGTGTGAGGAGCACCGGGACCTCCTATTCCCTTCACATGTGCAGCTTCCATGTACTTCTCGAGGTGCCCTTTCCTGTTGGGAAACAGGAATTGATTTCATCCATGAAAAAGTTTCTTATAGAAATGGTTTCTTGTACGTGTGTCTAAAACATTCAAGCTAAAGATCCAATCTCGGTATGCCGTGACAATCTCCACTTCCCGAAACTTATTGTCGTGTGGTCTGACATGTGCATCCGAGAAGAGGCGTCTCATAGCATCCCGGAAGCTGCTCATGGTGTGCAACTCACGGTTTCGGCCAATGAATGTGGACATTTGGCTGAATAGGGAGTCGATGCCTTCGTGGCTGTGACCTGTCATCAAACAGCACAACCGCGCGGAGCGCAGTCGGTGTGTCGCGACCAGCTGCCCTAGGAAACGAAGAACCGTTTGGTTCTTCGCTTCCTTGGCGCAGTTGTCTGACTGTAATCTCAAATCGACATGTCGCCAGTCGATGCCATGTGCCATGCCACGGGTCAATCCAAACCCCACAATCTCCACTGTCCTGTTGCTGTTTGTCGGCAAGCAAGGTGGCGACAAACATTGGATAACTCCATGCCCATGCATTATCATCGTCGTCGAAGACATTTTTGGTCGGGGCCATGAGTTGAAGTCCTTGGCAGCCATTGCCTCTGACCGAGGCCAGCAGTGCTTGGCCTGGTCCATCGAGTCCAGTATGATGGATACCTCCGAACAGCAGGTGGACGATGCTTCAAGGCGGCTCCGGCTCCTGTGAGCCCAGTAAGCCGCACGGTCCGCGTATTGTGTTCGCAGATGTCTTTGGAGTTCCCTCAGTTGGGCTGCATGACCTTCCTGGACCTGTTCCAAGACGCTTGATAATGAGCCTATGCCGGATGCATACTGAGCACTTGCTGTGGTGTGTAGACCCTCTAATCCTGAGTTTGTTGGAGAAATGCTCACCCCAAACTCTGCTGAATAGCTTCACTGAGAAGACCTTGTCAGGATGATCTGCACGAAGCAATCGGAGATAGTCCATGATGCCACCTGGTGGCAAATGTCGGATTTCTGACCAATTCATCTCCGGAGAATTTTTCTTGAAAGGAAACTGGCGCGGCCGCTTGTTGCTAGCCAGACCCGTGGGGCAATCTGGTAAGGACTCTGCCGCACTGTTGCAAAGACCCTCAAGGAAGTCGAACACGATCTGTTCTTTCTGTGTGCCTTGCCGACCCCTCGGAGTAAACCTGGCATCAACTGGGCAGTCTAGAATGCTGGGGTCGCGAGCGGCCTGGTGAAGCTTGGAAAATCGATCTTTTCCAAGTCCGAGAGCTTTCATAAATCCACGGTTGCAGACGGGTTCATCCAACAACTCTAGGTGCCTCGAACCACGATAGGATTCCGGAGCCTGGCCCCGAAGCAGGGAAAAGACCTTAGGCCATTGGAAACACGAATGAATCA
>JAOBYK010554559.1:0-12076 GCA_025434845.1 Phenganax subtilis
ATGTCAAAAATTGGCTTTATTTCTTCTGCAACACGTGCGGGAAAACTGCTTATGCATAGTTAATTAGACGCTACCTATAGGTCCCTAAGAGACTTCATTTTCAATGGTTGAAAGAATGCGATTTCGACCAAGCTTTTTTATCGCGCTCGTATTGGCTCATTTTTACTCCATATGTTATGAAAAACACGTCATTCAACAGCTAAAAGCCTGATCTGTCAAAATATTAAAAAATTACACTTGTTTACCGAGTAATTTTTGCACAATAGCGTGCCAAAGTTGGATTACGTTTTTTTAGACACCCTGTATATTTGCTCGTTCTCGTATGAAGTCGACGGTCGGTGATGAGAGTTTCTCGACGTCGACGATATACGAGAACTGCTTCAGATTTTGCCGCCGATAAGCTGACCAACGCCGATTCAATCGCAAGAAGTAAAATAGTTTCATTCCTGCGATTGTCGCCGATCATCGGCACAGGGGAGACATACGTCAACTAGGCCTAACGCTCACAGTGGTTAGAGAATTCACAGCCATGCTCAAGGAGCACCCATGACTTGCGAATCATTGAGTTTGTCCTTTTTCAAGCCGAATTGTTCAAGTCCTTCATTGGATAAACGGTCTTGATTCTTTCTCTTATTAGGTCGACGTAGAAACTCATCGATGGCTTTGCGACAATCACTCCAGACTTTCTCCTCCATCATTTCAGTAGTGGGAAACAATTCGAATACATATTTTCGAATCTTTGCCACTCTTTCGGGATCCAATTTGTCCTTGTTTCTTGTGCCTATAACAGAAGGATAACTTCTATGCAAAGAATTACCGCTAGATAGAAACAGACAGGCAAATTTTCTTGGCGCTAAAGTCATTAGTTCCAACTTATTAAACTATGTTCATCCAGAGCTCGCAAGAAAAAGAAAACTTTTGACTGTTCCAATCCCGCAGACATTTTTCAGAGAGAAACCTACATTTTTGCAGGTACGAAATAGAATAAGAAATGATGAAAAATGGATTACGAATTTTTATCAGTTTATGAGTTTTCGTTAGTAACCAACTGTACTATGGATTTATGAGAAGTCATCAGGGACCTACCAAAATACATTGGCGGAGGTATTAACTTTGAAGCCAGTTTTCCACTGCGCAAATTTGTTCGAACGAAAAATAAATCTAGCAACGTGATTGGTTTGCTTAAAAGTTTTTCGCGGCAAAATATTTTGCAAGCTAATCACATTCCTGGATCTATTTTTCGCTCGAAATAATTCGCGTAGTGGAAAACAGGCTTCAAGGGCGACGTGGAAACTTGAGTCGCTACGCAAAACGTCAATTTCACGTTTTGAATGAAGTTAAATATGTAATCGTGAAGTATAATTTATGTACACGCTTATTGACGTTTTCAGCACAGGGGGCGGGTGTATAAAAACGAAAAAGTCAAATCGATATGACAATTAGTCACTTCAAAAACTACCAATGCACTGAAAGCGAATGTTTAAAAATTTTAACAGTTAAACAATAAACTTTTCCAATTGACAAAGCAGCTTAAAATTAGTAGGTGTACAAAGTTTGACCATGCACGTTTATATCAATACATTTTTTCACTTTTTAAGACTCGCTTCTAGTGCATTTGCAGTTTTTGGGAATACGATTAATAGCGAGTTTAAGCAAGCGATGTTTTTGACAACACGAACGGCACGAGAAACGTCAAAGGACTGGGTCTAGCACGGTGATTGGTGGAAAACGTCAACTTTACTTCCGGTCGACGTCCGTGTTGTCAAAAACGCCGCTTGCTTAAATTCACGAATGTTCTAAACAACACAGTGTCCTCTCTAGTTACCTGATACGTTCTTTGAAGAAAGCTCGTGTGGTTTAAACATTTCTCTTACAAGATGCACAGCAAAGTTACCAACCGACTGACTTCGCGCTTTCAAACGAACCAGAGTGACTTCGTTTACCTCGCCAGGTTTACTGAGCAACTGCTCCGGGGACATACTGCCGGTGGTCAGGTAAATAGCCTGGGGAGCGATGGTAGAGAGGTCAGGGCCAGACTGAGAGGGAGCACCAAAGGCCGGTTGTTCTTCATCCCCAGAAGTTCGTGGTTCACCATCGACCACAACACCATCCTAGTGATTATTCAGATGAAATACGAAACATACTCTGTTAGATTAACATATACACCGTAATGGATGATGTCTTACCCAGTTAAGTATTTGAGCGAATTGGCTTTTGTTTCGTGCATTTTCTTGCATGCCATCCATGCCAGTACATGGATGTCCATACAAAGTGAGAGGCACACTTAGCCTGCGAGAACAGCATGGCTAAACGTCATGTAAGCCGTCTTTATGTTTGGCATATTGGGTATCTATTTTTTTATAATACTATTTTGTGTACCTGAGCGATGACTGTAGTAGTTGTGACTCCGTTCAGTGTTTGTGAAACAGAAATAGGGGATCCCGAAATCATTCCGACATGTTCTGCTGCTTGCACTAACGCCAGCGTACCATCCATCCCGCAACTCCTTTTGCCAGCACGTGGCGAGCCAATGGTAGCACGTGTTCCAGGCATGCTACTCTTAATGTTTGTAGAAACTTTTTCGCCCGGTCGTCCCTCACCACCTTCACTGATACCACTCATTAGTAAGTTGTTCAGCATGTCAACCTGTAGACAAAAACGGGAAATACACGAAACACTTATCGTTTTTGATAATTCATATGTTATACAGTGTGTCTCAAAAAAACGGAACCTACTTTCTGCATGAATTTCAAATTAGTTTGATGCATTACACAGTTAAGAATCACATGGTGGAAAGTAAAAATTACGAAAGTTTTCTAGCTTAACACAGCTTAACCGAATTTGAAGTGCGTCAAGCTAATTTGAATTGTTTGCATAAATATAATTATGTTTCTAATTTTTTTATGAGACACACTGTATGTATGGCTGAGTGGACACAATGTCGTTTTGGCGAGCGTCTTATATTGCTTTTCATTCCCAAGAAAGTTTGAAGCAAAAGAAAACGACCGTGAAAACGACAGCCGACACCGTGTGCACATAGCGAAAGGCCAGTTCACACAGGCAAATTTCGATGCGATTTTTCTCGTGTTGAACGATGTGATAGAGTGAATAACTGGCGAGATACTTGGTCCAACAATTTCGCCAATGCACTCGCCAGTAAACCTACTCGATCATATACACTAAAAGGAGAAAAATCGCGGCAAAAATCGCCCGTGTGAACTGGCCTTAAGGCTACATTCCCATTTAGAAATGAAAAACATTTTCCAGGTTTCCATAGAGTAGTGCAAACACGCGCGCGAGTGTGGGAGAAACGAGAAATTGGGTGGCACACGAGCCGCTAGGCGAGTGTTCTCACGCAATGTCGAGTTTCTTCCCAACTCGCACAACAGAAACACAGAAAAAATGTTTTGTATTTCCTTGAATTGAAACAGCTGTATATACCTTCTGTAATATTGCTTGTTGGTTGCGAAGTAACGAATTTTGATTGATGGTGATTGTATTTTGATTGGTCACAATCTGTTTTAAAAAGTTTTCCATTTGAAACAGGTTTTGCGAGGAGACACCAGATTGTGCACCATCTTCTTGCATTCGCTTCACCACATTCGCAATGAGTCGCGATATCTCCATGTGTGACATGATGTTGATGGCCAAGTCAGACCCAGGCTGCGCTCGGCTATCATCATGAACCTCCTCTGTGGTAGCATTTGGGTCTAAGGGTTCAGCAGGCGTCTCCAATTCTTCCGCAGGGCACTCGGTTGCGTCACCATGTTCTATCTCAGTTTCTGTAACAAGTCTAGCGACTTCCATCACTGCTTGCTTCTCTTCAGATTGTTGCAAAGAGTGACTGACATTATCATGATCTTGGGGAATAAGAGCACTTGATTGCTCAGCATGGGGCTCAACCATTTTTCTCCTAATTAGAATACACAAGCACAGATTCATTGACTTACGTGGGACACTTGTTAATAGAGAGTTTACGATTTAAGATGGGGTCTATTTTACTGAATAATTAGTTCCAAGCAATGCTAAGCGCAACAATAAAGACTTAAAGTCTTTCTGAATAATTTGGCAACGAATAAACTGAAGGTAAACGATGCAATATATGTTATTAGGTTGACTTTGTGGATTAATCATTCTAACGTCGCGAAACGTCAACGTCCCTACGAAGGCATAAGAAGGCTTAATTTGGCGGCGTGTACATTCGTGGTCATTGCCACTACGCGGTTGCGAATTCTCTGAAGACTTCTTGAGACTATAAATTTATACATTTCGATCCTACGTCGTCGTGTTTTAGCGTCGTGGATCGTAAACTCCCTAACTCTTGCGCTTCCCATTGCTTTTGGACTAATTCGTCAGAAAAATAGACTTCGCGTTGTTGAGCCGTACCGCGTCTCAGATCGTAAACTCTCGAATAGGGACTTTGGGGACCTTAAGGCCCGTTTACACGGGGGATTTTCGATGCGATTTTTCTCATGTTGAACGATATGAAAGAGTGGATAACTGGCCAGTATACTTGGTCTAACAATTTTGCTAACCCACTCGCCAGTCAACCTAGTCGATCACATACACCCCGATGGATCCCCGTTATTGGAAGTCTTACTTCTGTGTGGTGTATCCAGCCTGATTTGTATACATGGCAAACTTGTAAAATAAAATAAAATAAATACACGCCGTTGAGAAACATCGCAAGCGAAAAGCGCCCGTGTAAACGGGTCTTTAAGATTCTACGGCACAAGCTCAATGACGCGACCATGAAGATTCGATTTATTTTCTGTCGAAAATTTCGTATACAAATGAACTGCAGCATTACTGATACCGCAGCAACGTTTCAGTATTTTTACGAGTCAGCCAACGTTGAAAACTGCCTCTGCTGTGTTAGAAGAAATTTATGCATCGCGTCCTAAGGGCGATGTGATTTTTTCGAGAATTTTAGTCGTAAACAAGGTGAACTTTGTACCCAAGACAAATCATAGTACTTTTTTCCGAATTTCAGGAAAAGTGTCCTTACGTTACATTCATGACGCAAACTGCTGTAACAACAAACATATTATTCAGACGCTTGCCACTGACTTTCTTGAATTGCAATAATAATGGAAGCTTACTTATTTCCTAAGGTAAACCGTTCCGCAATTGCGCTTTATTATAACACAGGCTTCGTTTTAAAACTTTGTACGTGGTTTAAGTAGGTTTACGGGCCGTTCACAAAATACGTGACGCTTTGGGGGGTAGGGGGGTCATTAATCATTTGTCACGCATCATCACAAGGGGGGAGGGGGTGAAGCTGCCTATGTCACGTGACGTTTTGATGTATATGGTGCATTTAAAATAGGTACGAATGGTGTGAGGAGGAGCATGTGGATACCACAGAATAGCACATTCCTCCTCGTACTGCACGTGTTTAAATCAGACGAAAGAGCCCCAGCATGGGAACTTTCCAAATAGACAAATGCCATTGTAAATTGGACATGTTATTTTACAATTCAAATTTCTGATCAGGTTTATTAACAATGAACGGCGGAGAAGAAATGGGGGGGGGGGCAGCTCGTCTAACGTCACGTAGTTTTACATAGGGTATCACACTAAACGTCACAGAGCGTCACAGGGGTGAGGGGGGGTTGTAAAAAAGTGGGCAAAACAGCGTCACGTATTTTGTGAACAGCCCCTTAATTTAACATCGGAATTTCTGACGTTATAAGCCGTGTCGCGAGAGGAGAAAATATTTCGCAAATAGGACGGCACCTATCCATTTAGGATTTTAAACATAAGATTGACCTTGAGCTTTTTTCGTCGTAAAGCGAGATTATCCAAAAGAACAGCATTAAACAGGACGCTGGCACTGGTATCATAAGTTGACTTAGTAATGACTCAGAGCTTGATTCTGCAATTTTTAGATCTTTGAGCTGATTGTATATCCAAGGCTATCCCAGAATGAACAGCAATAATTGAAATGAGGCTGTACTAGAGCTACATATACCCGAAATGCTGCCTCAGTTATAATAAATGGTCTTATGCGTTTCAATGCACCAATGGCCGAGGTGACTTTTTTCGATAATTTGTCTATGTGCACTGACCATGATAGGTGAGTGTCAATATGCAACCCTAAGGATTTCACCATGCAAACCCTATTTATTTCATGATCATAGATCGCAATACTAATTTGTATATATTAATTCTCTGACGTGATCCAACTACTATAAACTCAGTTTTGGCAATATTTAAGCTAAGTTTGTTTGTAATTAGCCAGTTGTTCAAACTCACCAGCTCTGAGTGCATGATATTTTGGGTGGCCCATCGACCTTGAATATTTGATTTATTCTACGTTGAAAAATAATGTTTACGAAATCAAAGGCAACTTTCCTGATATTTTTGTGACATTTAAGGACCGTTATGGTTCTACAAACACTGACATCACCATTTGCTACTTTTTGAACTTCCGAAGTTCGCAACGAAGTTCTGAGTACTTCAGTGAAAAGCAAGCTGATATCATCAGTGTTTGATAGAGAGTTTACAGTTAAAACACATCGACTGCATGCTTTCACTATAACATGCGGTGCTACAAATACACTTTAACCATGGCTTTAACTAGCAATCACGTATTGGATATGACAAATTCAGACCAACTTTGTCTCTTCTCCATATTAAATACACAAATCACGGTGTACTACAGTTTGACTTTATATAATTGCCAACTATATTAAGCAAAACAAACTAACCCACTACAACAAAGCCATATATTTTGGGGCAGCAAGCAGAACAGTTAACAATACATCAAAAACTCGACAAATTAAAATCCTACTTTTCCCCCAAAAGCAGGGCATATGTGTTTAATAAAATAGCAGCGCAGACTTTTAAATTTCTTTGCTAGAATTTGGTAGAAAAACTAGAAATTCAAGTAAATTCTGCTTTGTTTACGTCTCGAGAATTCGGGAGTGTGAACTTCCACGACACGAGTGTGCTTCGCAAGGCCCTCCACGATTCCCGATTTAGACGATAAAAACGCAGAATAAAACCTTCCTTGACGGCCAGAATTCTAGCAATACATACAAACGTACCTTTCCGCCACTTATCCGTTGTTCTCTCGCCAGAAACTTGCACAAAAGCGACGAAATTTGCACTCGTGACTATCCTCGCAGGGCGTTAAACGTGGCAAAATGGCCGGTCGAAAGATATCCGGAGAATTTCAGTGCAATGACGTCATTCGTCGGTCACTAAGAAATGTGATCAGGGGGGGGGGGCATTCCTTTTCTGTGGTTCTAAATTTGAAAATATACCAAAATTTGTGCGTCCAAAACTGTGCAAATTCCACTGATTTGGGACGTGCGAAACATTCGAGAATTAGGCGCTCTAGCAGGGAGCGAACAGACGTTAGTTCACCTTAAAAGTTCGGTAGTCATACTCAACCGAATATCAGCCCATCACGTGAAACAAGCCTGCAATGACCTGTCTAATGGTCTAACAGTGGTCAGACCTCTGACGAATCTTAGAGCTTGAGTCTGGGATCTGGGATTCAGAGAACTTCCACTTCCTGTGGCGTAAGCAAGGGGGCAAGGAAGGGTGGCCTCCCCCCAATGATTTCCACAATCAGTTTTCTCATTTGCCCACATTCGATGAGAAAAGGGAGGGAAAAGAGAGAAAAATGCAATATTTCCCAACCAAAAGAGCACTTGCCATCACTAGAGGGTATTTTGGAATTTGTCAATAGTTTTTTCACCATTATTTGATCCTATTTTTAAGTTTCTTTGGCAACAAAAACAGTGGGCCTTCCTTTTCTCAACAGCTCCCCTGGCCACGCCCATAACAATTATTTTAACGTAGATAGTACCGCTACTAAAGGAGCGGGAAATACAAAAAATGCTGGAATTATTAAAACTTAGCGTTCGAATAGTTCGGAAGTAAACCGTTCAAGGTGAAAAACATAACATCCCCCCGGAAACTTCTCATCTTCAAATTACTTTAGTACTCAGTCTTTCTTACATTTGCATATAGCGCGGTTAAGGAAAAATGGCGAAATGCGATGAGTTAAGTTTGTTTTCTTTTGTTTCGGTGATGTTTCTGTAATTTTATTCGCATAAAATCATTCTTAAAATGGCTTCAGTTCAGCCCGTAAATGAAGGCAAACCAGTTGCCATTTCGACGGACTCGGGAGACGAGAGTGACGATGCTTACGACGATGTTATCGAAGTGAGCCCATGCAAAAGATGGGAGAAACGGCGAATTGAGGTGAAAACGCCGCATTTCTGACTCCTGCTTGCTTAGAGCTATCAAACTAGATTTGCCGGTGACCGCAGGGACCCACGCTGGCCCAATTCCCCCAACAATTCATAAATATCTCTAGATTTATTTTCTCTCAAGCGACACGTCCTAAAACCAACCCTGAAACGACTAATTTATACTAACCAAGCTTACGTGTATCTTCAGAGTATGTTTTTGAAAGTCAGCAAAAAACAATAAAAATTTTAGAAAAACATTGCTTGGTTAGGAATCGAACCTTGTGTTACAGTGCTAAGGCATGCAGTTTAAACCACTAGGCCATGTGGAGCTTGCTTCAGAAACAACAGTTTATATACTACTATTAAACTTAATAGAACAAACAGATTGAAGCTTGGTTTTCATGTGGTGGTAACCATCATAAACAAAGAGTCACGATATCACTCAACAGCCAAAGTACTCAATATTTGTAGCAGTAATTAAATCTCATAGAACATATTTATCTACTATTATAGTTGCTTTGCTAACAATTAGTGTGAAACTGTTCTGTTTCAGCTCTTGAGAAAATCATGACTCTATCTTTACAACACTTATGACCGTATTGAAAGCAGGCTTTACTGATTCACAAACAATGAAATATCCACCTATACCCATACCTATAGCATCTTCTCTGCATAGTTACTGACTACTTTGCTTTGTACAGACACCTTTGCTTTGTAGAGCAAGACCTTAAAATTGCCACAAAATTCATGAAAAGAACTAGTTACAGTAGCATACATGATTGAAAAACTTACATGTTGACAGGTAACACAACGTGATGTGCCTGGAATTGATAAAGCTTTCCTTGCCATGGACACAGAAGAAGGTGTCGAGGTTGTCTGGAATGAAGTTCAGTTCTCGCAGAGAAAGAGCTACAAATCAAAAGAGGTGACATGTTGATACTAACTCATTCAATAGCAAAGCACCCCAGTGTACACCTTTTGCATGTTTTTTACTCTGACTTCTACCAGATAGTTTTATTTGTTGGGGTGAGACTCTCACCACATTGTTAGCTATTGTTTAGTAGTATTCTTAACATTCAATTTTAGGCTACCATCAAAACAATATTTCAAAATTTAACGAAACTCAAGGTAAAACATTTACTGAAACAAACTCATTTACCCAAGTATATACTCCACTAGTGAATACCCTATAACTCACCGGTCATTATAAAGGATAAAAACCTGTTCAGTTTGGTTGTATCAATGGAAAACTTCGCATTTCACTGCGTTGAATTGACCAGTTGACAAACTAACTTAGGTACAACTATTTTCTACAGCATCCAAACATCGTAAAATTCCACAGGTTCTGGAATGACATGCAGGCCGACAAAGCGCGTCTCGTGTTTATCTCGGAGTACATGACCTCGGGTTCATTAAAGAAGTTTCTCAAAAAGACACGCACAAACAACAAGACAATCAGTGCCAAGGTCCATAATTATTCATTATTATTACCCCTCTTGCTCACATTAATTACTAAAATTTTATGAATGCTTACATATACACTAGGTTGTTAAGAAATGGTGTCGTCAGATTCTCTCGGCGCTAAGGTAAAGGCACGAGATCAATATGGTGCATGTAGCTTAAAGTAACACTATTGAGGATAGTCAATTGCTACAAAATTGTTGTATTATACTTTTTACATTCAAATCTTGCTTGCAGTTGCGTAGGGATGTTTCATCCCTACTTTGCTCCAGATCTGTAATTTTTGTGCTGATCTAGCCGTATTATGCGCACTGTACTTTTAAGAATCATATTATTAATCGAAGATTGTGACTGTTTTTTTTTTGTTTTCAAATAGCTATCTTCATGCTTGTAATCCACCCATTGTCCATGGAAATCTTTCATGTGATACAATCTTCATTCAACATAATGGTCTTATTAAGATTGGGTCAGGTAGTACATTAGTCTTAGACTAAGAATTCATCTCTACACGATTTCTGCAACGGATAAGTTCTTGTCCAACTTATCCCTCTATGTAGTGAGATGAGCAAAGTAGTTAGACTTGATCAAAGTAGCAAAAACGTGTGTGCTATATATGTACTTTGTACTTGGTTGTCATAAACTTATTAGCTTTTTTATTGAAATATTGCAGTAAGAAGGTAATGCTGTATACTAAGTAAATTGTATATTTAAAATAATACTGTAACAAAACTATTTTTTGAAGCGTTAAACATTCGAAATAATGATACAAAAATAATTTCTTTGAACGTTTTCATGGTGATTAAATTAAGTATTATAATATAGAGTTTTGTGGAAACACCACGTAAATTTATTTGTGCAAAGCTTACAACACTTTGATCACGCAAAGCTTTGATCACGACACTTTTAATTTAAAAGAGACGTGTGATTGCGAAAAGTCTGCTTTGCACTAATGACGGTCCGGGCTTACGGACCGAAAGCTTTGCACAAATAAATTTACGTGGTGTTTCCACAAAACTGTAAATAATTTGTTACTACAAAATTTTAGTTGCTCCAGATACAATTCGGGATCATGTCAAAACTTATCATGAAGAACGAAGAAATATGCATTACCTTGCCCCAGAATATGGTAAAGAAACTTTACTAAAACTATCTGATTCTAATTAATCGACTGCAAGTTTTACAGTTTTAATAGTGAGTGGTACAGTTGTCTGTTTTAAAGCGCCGCCTAGTCTGTTCTGGGTAGACGTCTTTTCTCTTCTGAGCATGGGTCTCGTCTGTACTTAACAGACGTCTGTTCAGGTTTAGCCGCACATACAGCGGATAGAGTTTAAGCATAATTCTGTTTTACTGCAAACGTCAAACGACAGGCGTAAAAACAAAAACCAATTTACAGATAGTAATTCTACTAAGACAAAACGACTCTGCTGTTTGCTATTTTTTCAAGCGGCAAAGTCGTTTTAGACATTAACGTCGTTTTTCAACTGAAATACCCATAATAAAACCTTTTTCTAAAAGGTCTTCCAGGTACTAGCAGACAATATGACACCGCTGCTGATGTGTTTGCGTTTGGCATTTGTACACTAGAGGTGACTAGAATATTTCGCATATTTTTAACTTATCCAACTTCATTCGCTACTTTCGCTGCAAACGACGGTTGTTTGATATTTTTTTCTCAAATGCAATAAAATATTACGGACAAAGTACTTTTTTCCTAATAGATGGCTGCTTTGGAGTTACAAGATAAAGAAAGTCATATCGGCAGCGAAGTTGTGAAAAAAGCGATAGAGAATTTGAACGATGACGATTTTAAGGTAGCCTGGGATGCCATCGTGAACACCAATATTTTTTTCCTATTTTTTGCCGTCTCTTACAAACTCAGAAATTTATATAGTCAGTGCCATAAGTGTGTGCATTCATGGAATACTGTCCTCTTAGGATTTTATTGGGAAATGTCTAATTGAAGATCCCGTGAAGCGACCCAGCGTCGTCGAACTTATGTTTCATAAATGGCTTTTTGAGGTAGAGTATACGTGCTTGTTTGGGTTGGTCTTTTTTGTTGTAGTTTATGTACAGTCCAACGCGAAAATTTGTTTAGTCGTGACTTTAAATGCAGGTATTTACATTTTCTTTTAGGTTCCTTCCTTAAAACTCTTGTCAGCCTATGCTGCTATTGATAATAGCGGTAAGTACGCTTTCACCGAAGGTTGTGACACAGATAATTGTGATGTCTTATTCATTCTTACTTGGTTAAGGTGGCTCCCTAGAGTTTTATCTCCGGGGGTATTTTGATCGTATAAACGAGTAAATTTGAATGCCGAAATAATATTGTGGTCGCGAAACAAACGTTGAATATCTTGCGTTTCCTTCGGTGAATTTTTTTCATATTTTGCACATCGATTGCTGGT
>JAOBYK010554670.1:0-12075 GCA_025434845.1 Phenganax subtilis
CGTGCATCGGCGACCATCTGCGATAACCGTCGCCGATCGTCGGCGACGGATTGCGATGAATGAGAACTAGGCTTTATGCTAAATGCTTGCGTGCAGGATGAACGACAAACGTTTTAATTTGTTTATTTTCGCCTTATTTGTTTCAAGGATTTTCTTAACAAACTTCCCGGAATCACTTCGAAAAACTGCAAGTAGGTTAGCCTATTGAAAAGCTTCCTGGTCTTTTTTCTATTTGTTTCTACGTATCGTGCATAGACGTATTGTTGTCAGTTGAAATCCAGGGCAAAACCTCGTTGATATAGTTAAGAAATTCATCAGTCCAAATTAAATAGAATGAGAGTTGAAAATAATTATTGGAACGAATGAATTTAACCCACTTAGTTTTTCTCTGATGAATGCATTTTCGCTCGGATGCTTACGCAAAGGACACTTTTCTGTCCTATCTTAAACCCCGTTGTCCACTAGGCGGAAATTTCCGAGCGGAAAATAAATCTAACAAACTGATTGGCTAGCAATATATTTCACCGCGAAGCAAACCAGTGACGTTGCTGGATTTATTTTCCGCACGGAAAATTTCGCCTAGTGGACTGGAAACTAGACTCTAAAACCATTTTCCATTTCTGACCGTATCGTAGTATTTTCCTTTGTGTCAAAGTCATCAATTGAAAAACGGGCTCGGAGGTTTTAGCCTATCTTCATTTTATTACGTTGAGTCGTCTCATTGAAACTATTTTTAGGTCTGTGATGACGAAAGTGAAAAATATATTCGAATTAAGCACGTTGTCGCAAAAACGTCTTCAAGAGATTCTTGGAAATGCGAACAATGCAAAGTTATTGTGGAATTTCTTTCACGACAATCACAAGCTTGATGCGAGCAAACGTTGACCCCAAAGGAAATAAACGGACCAGACTCATGAATCTCAAAGGTAGGAATACTAACCTAATAAAAATCGTTTTGGGGAGGAGAAGGTTAGAGTCAATGTTTGTGAGTGATTCCATTGCTGTCAATAAATGCGCCGAACAAGAGCTACGAGAGGACCCCTTCAACAGCGCACTGCCGTTGTTACCCAGTCAATTCTTACATACTTACATATTACACTGAAAGTTCGAGCAAGTTGTCTGTGGTTGCTTGCTTTTAGTAATAAGCTGGCTGTGACAAAGCAATTGTAGCGAATTCTGGTTAGCGCTGTGTGTTTTCGTTGGCGGAGACTTATTTTAATTTTAACCGTGTGCTTCGACACTAATCAGCATTTCTTGTTGCAATTTATAAAAAAACATTTAAATTAATGTGGTGTTTTGTCTAGTCTTCATGCCTAATCGTCAGTCAATCGCATGTTGTGCAGGATTGGACAGTAACTAAACAAAGTTGCATATTTTTAAAAAAATCTATTTCTTTGGACGCACTATATAATTATGTACACGTTTCATTTCATATCAAATGAACTTGTTATATATTTTATATATTTGACACTAGCAATGTTGATAAATAGGGAGCATATTGGAGCATATAGACTAACTTATAAACATCATAAACAATGTTTGAACGAACTGTAAGATACAAAGTTTTAACAAACTCTGCTTGTTAACAAAGTAACATAAAGTCGAAGAAATGTTGTGCGCATGCGCATTGAATATTCCTCTGAGGTTCATGACATCGGAAAACTTGGTTACCAAGCGCTATATTTGTTTTACTTTAAATAAGATTAGTTTGAGAAGGTGTTAGTTTAACCACTTCCCACTCATATATACAGCTACGTAATGTTCTAGATTTAATAACAGACAGCCATTGGACAGAAAAGAATAACAGTAGATATACTGGAAAAGCATTTTATAGGAATGAAAAATCTATCAAAACAGTAGTGAACTGCTATTTGTGCTCGCCCTTATAGTCTTAGAGTGGGAGATATGGGCGTCAGTATTGTTATGTCCATTCCTGTAAAAGGCTCATATATTGACCATTCGTTACATATGTTTGGCTATTTCACTCTACTAAAAGTCATTGTACTTTTTACATCTTAGATTTGAAGATATTTTCTTCTTAGTAGAATCTGCGTAAGGTTCACATAGACCTCAGGTGTTGTGCGGCTCTTCCTCGTTTCCTTGAGGGACTCCGGTCCTCTGAGCTTGTGCTCATCAATTGCGTCATGTGTTTTTCTTTCTGTACCATTCCACAGCATTTCTTGCAATGTCCGCGGCCAAACGAGCAAATTGTCCGAATTTTAATTTCACCCCGTGAATCTCTTGCCGTTGGCCAAATATTGTGAGATCAAGTTTTGCAGTCACATACACATCTCCTATGTAGTCCGGTGTAAGTTTTGTCTCAAATGTGATGCTATGGACTTGAAATAACCCGCTCATGAATATGCTTCTTACATGGTTCACCCATTGCACGCTCTTTTTTGAGTCTTCAATTGCTCTTTGTGACTCACTAAGTGTTTTGCACGAGTTATTATTCCTGCTGATATTCTGACATACAGTCTTGCAATCATCCGCGGTAAGATCACAGTTAGTTCTCACAATTCGCTGACAAAAGTGAGTTGCTGAGCTCCGTCCATACTCCAACCTCTCTTTTAGGTTCAATTTTGCTCGACACGAGTCCAGTTTGCGTCGACATGATGAAGATTTGAAGCAAACATCGCATTCTCGTTTGCTTTCACTTTGACATTCTCTTTTGATTGCGTTCATTTGCGATCTAGCTGCTTGTAGTTTTTGCTTCTCATTTCTCATGATTTTCATCACGTGTTTCGAAGAGGCTCTTGTTAGCTGAAACGATGAAGAACTGTTTTACTGATATGTTGCAATGTTCTATAATCACTTTGGGAGGTAAGATTGCCGAAGACAGAAATCTTATGGTTGCATTTTTCGCAGGTACTCCTGTCCAGGAGTACAGCACTTACGTGTGCAGTGCAGTGTACAGTACTTAGCTTCGATCTAAATTACAAGAGCAAAATCCAGTAACACAACTTAATAGAGCATCTTAATACAACGAAAATTGCAATGTTTGGTTGCGAAATGACGTAAAATGCAGTATTTTTGTTGTAAGTGGATTTTTATAGCCGGCGGTAAGGTTTTTATTTGTTTTCCTGAGAGAATAATGAATGAGATAGTCTTGGTATGAGTTTTAGAGTAATTGTTCTAGCGCTTCTTCTAGGCCTGAAAAATAAAACACACTCCTCATTTTCGTTCGACTTTGATTTACTTTGAGACAAATTGCATTGCCAAACACGAAAAGAGCACTTAACGGCGCATGATCAGCCTGAATTTTCGGGTGAAACTAACTAAAATAATTTATGCATTTAGTTCGGTGCATGAAAAGAGCGACGTTTGATCCGCCGTCGCTCCAATGTCACATAATGCGACCGTGCATGTCGCTCCAACTGCTTGGTGTCGCTCCAAATTGATTTTGCCGAACTAAACTGAATCAAACGTCGCTCTTGTGTCGTACTTAATTCGCTAGTTAAGTTCGGCGCATGAAAAGAGCGACGTTTGACCCAGGCCTAAGTTTCCATTTGGCTTACCTTAGCTAGGCCATCAATGAAGTGAACTTTCGCTTTAAAATGTGTTCTACTCAGGTCTTCACTATAATTTGCCATTACGTTGATGCGAACTTTGAAAGACTTGAATATATTTGTGACCAAACGAATCATAAAATATCTCCTTGTCATTTGGATACGGACCTCGTCAAAAACACCAAATATACGAGTGTAGCCCTCAATGTACGCCTAAAGTAGTAAAAACATTGAGAAGTTAGTTTTGCCGGAACTTCTGTAAATTACTTCAACCGAATCATGAGTCGCAAAAAATTGCCACGGTGGAATTTCAACCCGGCGGACTTTTGACAATAGTAAAACTTATCCTGGCCAGGAGATTTTGGTCAGTCTTTAATGCTTTGGCGCAAACATCACGGGAATAGATTAGTTGGTTAGTATTGCTTGGGTGGGACTATGGTCAGTATGAAAAAGATGTAATGCATACGCAAAACACTTGATTATGAACAATATCTTGATTTTGATGTAATTACTTTAACTATAGGTGGCATTCTCCTATACTTACAATCTATTTTACTAACCTTGACGTATGGCTTTGGGGAAAATCTTGTTTCCAAATGTAGCTTCGGTCCGTTCTTGCGGTCACGTCTTGATCTGTACAGCGGTGTCACCCCACCTAGTTTGATGGGACCTTTATCACCATTGATATCAGCGTCGACAATAAACTGGAAAATAAAATTGTCATCTTACTACCTTTCGCTTATGTGGCGCGGCCCTGTCTTTACTAGAAAGATAGCCTCCTTCATGTCCTGCTGTTGCGATAGTGTAACGTGTTATTTTTCGGCGTTCAACGCCAAACGATTTTACTCGAAATAAGGAAAAGTTAGTCTGTAAACCATACGATTAATCCAATGATTAATTGGACAACGTAATCCAATCCTTGATTGATGTACTCTGTACATTCAGTCATTTACCTCGCTAGGTTTAAGATTGACTGCACAATCACTCTCGAGTCCCAATACTCGTATCCTTCCTTTCATCGTAAACCCTGGCTTTATCGTAGGTCCACCGATCGCTTCCAAGTTATGAGTCTGTTTTGCGAATGCAATCTGGAATGATAAACGATGGTTTCAATAAGTTGCCATGGCTATGAATTGAAACTGACTTATGAAACAATTTTCTGCAACGTCCAAGCTCCGTACCTCCAATCCTTCGGGGAAACCTATGGTTGCAATAGGAGCTGGCAGTGTCGAGTGTACACCATGAACACGAAGAATATCTTGGATAGTGAAACGCGATATGATTCCATGGAAATATTGCTCGTTTATTTCATCTGACAAGCCAATGTTCGCTGTTCCCGTAATACAGTCATTCTAGGAATGAGTAAAGTTTATTTGTAAAGCCGCAATTGTTAATCCTCGCGAATATTATATATAGATTATTCCTGGACAACATTTAATTGCCACGGAACGATATAAAAATCGTTCGTACCTCGTAGTTATCGTTACAGTGCAAGCCAATTTCAAAATCTGCTCTTGCTTCTAGCTTGTTGGGAAAATAAGGTCGCACGAGGCGAACAGACAGACTACATGAAGTAACAAGAGAAATATTCAGTTGTTTTGCAGAGGCATGGTAGCAACGGTCATTTTACAAATCATAGTATTGCATGTTGAAGGAACAAAATATAGTATGTCATTTGTATTGTGGTGTTGAAGGCTTTCTGGGTACGGGATTTATCGTCGACCCAGTCATTTATTCGTTTGGTAAAATTTACAAAAAAGTTGTAGGTAAACTGGCTGTGGTTTTACAGTATGTAGACGATTGCAGATTACTTGAAAATGACGACAAGTAAAGATTGTTTCTGGAAGACAACATAAGAAGCGCAGACAAGTTCAGTCCATGGTCTCTGAACCTTTCTACTTTTTTCACTGAATTCAAACTTTGCTACAGTCCAAATACTTGTACTCTTACCCAGCTGACATTCTTTTGATGGTAAGTTGAGGATATCCAAACGCACTCCTCCAAACTGCATTAGTTTTCAATCTTCCTTCCAGTTGCCGACCATTTGTGCTGTGATACAAAGTACCTGTAAAAACTATCTTCTTCATCTTCGCATCAGAGGGCGATACACCTCCATTAACCTTATAAGCGACGAAGGGTTGAACTCCAAACAACAAGCCAGTCTCATTGCTTCCCTAGAGGTAGAGAGGAGAACAAAGATGTTGGTGATATTGTCGTGTATAGGCCACGAATATATCAACACTATTTTCAATATCCTAAGACATAATCAAGATTTTTCTGTTACTGCGAATTTAGTACTTGGTGAAAGTGTCCCATTACTGGATTGGACTAGCCCAGCGCGTATTTATAGATTCAAATCCTACTTGTATGACCTACCTTAATCTCAATATCCACTTTCTCAACGGGCAAATGTTTTGATATGGCTGGATTCTGAATGGAAGCTTTAAAGTCGGCCCACTGCCAACTCGTCTCACCAGTGATAGTAAATTCTGCATCTTTACCCAGAACTACTTGAAGCAACTTGCACAAGGTGTTATGTTCCTGACAGTTCTTGGGGGTCCCTGTCAATGCTGCCATGTACAGGCCTTTAGGAATTTTTGTACTAAATGCAGATGCCAAAGGTTCTGAGGTGTAAGCCAAAAATGGGATGTTGGTTACGTCTACTTCATGAGCAGACAAGGAAAGACCAAGCTGTTAAAGAAGAATTATGAATAATTCTATGCTATTGTTTAATTATCATCTACTGCATTTTACGTTCACTCTGAGTAACATTGAAGTTGGATGTGTTCGTTGTTGTATTGAATTTTAAACATCTTAGCGCTTCCAGAGAAAGCCCGTCGAGAGGTAGAAGGGTTCTTAGAAACTGAAGTAAAACATTATTTAGTCTGCGATAGTAGACTGATCTCGGCCTCTCCTTAAAGAGGGGCAGAGGCCTTAAGGAGAGGCCGATATCAGTCTGCTATCGCAGATTCAACAGTTTTCGTTTCCTGAAGGTTTCTCACGAACTTAGTGTATCATAATAGGCTGGTCCTGTGTTGTTAGCATTATGACGTCACTGCTTGACTGATACAAACCTTATTGTCGCCATCCTTGGCTTGAAACATGTCGAGATACTTGACGTAAACTCCAGTGAAAGATGAGACAAAGTGCCCTACTGGTATATCATTAAAAATCATTCCAGCTGTTAACAAATACTTCTTATGTAGCTTTCCAACTAAAATCTCAGTCTTGGCGTTCTTCTGGAACTTTTCGACGTAAGTAAGTCCAGAGAACTTGGCGCTAACTGTTTTACTGACGTACATTTCAACCGCTGGCTTCATAATTCGTAATGAAAACACTTTATATGTTTTTAAAATTTTCAACATTCGTTCGGAGGCTTGCTCCATCCCAAAGGTCAGCTCAATTTTATCCACGTCAACTGGATCAGGCGAATGGCCATGAATACGAACTTTTTGCTCGACTGTTCTCGCTATTTCTACGTCAAACGTTGAACCGCACAGTATGTAATTCCCACGACCCACGAACGTGTTATGACTTCTCGTGGAGCGATACGAAAACTTGACGTTTGAGAGTTGCAGATGTTTGTTAGGACGATATATTGAGATTCTACCCAAGGGTATTTCGCTTTGGTATGAACTGTTCACGTATAACACAATCCCTGATATTAACCCTTCAGGACGGATCAAATTTGGTAAAACAGCTGTTTTCATATACGAATCATTAAACAACCCTTGAGGTGTCTTATTCTGAAACTGAACGCAGTACTTTTTCCCCTGTCTTTTGTCAAGTACTTCACCAATTATTACTTTCGAACTATTTTCGTCGAGATTTTGAAGTTTTTGTTTTACTATTGCTGGAAGTGCGTCAGATGAGATCTCTTGAAAGTTAGCTTCACACCAATCTGATGAATTCTTAAACTGAATTGGTCTTTGTGGAATAATCTTTCCTGGAAAGTTAATAGTTTGGATTATGTTTGGATGTAATTGTTTGATAAAGTAATCTACACCTTGGCTTTGATTGTTCGTTTATCTGTCTGTCCTACTCTCTAATCTTTTTTTAATTCTATAATATTCTACACATGCTTTTGGATACCTTGATTTCTGAAACGGCTTCCGTAGCATCCTGGTGTATGTCTTACAGTTTCAACTAAAACATTTGTGGAGATTTTAACGTTAATTAAAATTGGGATGCTGATTTCAGAAAGGGAAACTGCACAACATATTAGTGAGCTACAGTTGTACTAACCAGAAAGGCCCAGCTCTAAGCAAGTTTCTTGTTTCACGGGTAGGTTGACGCACTCTGGGATAATTTCTCCTCCAATTGGCATTGTCCTCGTGTATTGAAATTCCTTGGAGCATATTTGGGCTTCTAATATCTCGCAGTCTTTACGACAGATCAGATTTGGCGTTAGGTTATCTTGTAGACATGGTGGAAAGAAGTAGTAACACAACGCTTTCAACGCGTATTTACGACATTTTTTTGAGGTGAAAGGCAACACGGTCGTCAGACTTCGGTTTAACTTCGTTTCATAGCCTCGTTGAGTTCGACTTTCCGATATAAAGATTTGTGTTCTTGCTTTGATGTAGTCTGAGCAAACTGTCCCAACGTAGGGCTCGCATTTTCCTCTGAAATACAAAGATAAGGTTAAACTTTGACAAGCAAACAAACAAACGAACAGACAGGTGAAAAAACAAGTAATGTCACAAAAGGTGGTTATGAAGCTTGGCAAAGCACTGATCTTCATCTTGAAGCTGTGTTTCTGGATCTTTGCATGCCAGTACACAGAGAAGAAACAAGACAAACAACTTGAGTAAAGTATGTGCATACTTGTATTGTTGCCGATTATTTTCAACTTTCTTCTTTCTGCTTTTCGTTGGGCGTCCGCCCTCAACATGGTGAGGAATACCACTAACTATTGTGAATAATGTCTTAAGTATTTCTGCATGATTCTGTCTTCTCGGCTCCTTGGATGAGTCAGATACTCTTGATAAGATTTCTGGAAAAAAATACGAAATATAAGAACACACTTGATTGGATAAATTCTGCGTAATCGTTGACCTGGCTTTAAAGAATCGTCATTGGCAATTCACCGAGATTTGGTCACACAACTTTGTGTAACTGATACTCTTATTCTATTTAACAAGAGTTTCACTTCATTGAACAAAACAAACACTTGTACACCACTCAATTATCCATTCTAGGAGATGTTTCAATAAATGCATCGTCCATAAAGATTTCTCTCACTTTCTTGGGCTATACCTGGCTTTTGTATTCTCTCAATAGAAAAATTTGGCTGGCACTGTTCATACTCAATTCACAACTTCACAGAACCCAGATGCCTAGTTACCATTGTTCTGGATTACAGAAGCAACGAACATAACAAAGGTAACTAAGCTTTAGAATTATCGACATAAGTGAATAATTCTTTTACATGACTCTAATGCTTAGTTATTTTTGTTTTATTCTGTACATCGGTAAACTAGAAAAATAATGGCTGGGCATTTGAGTTATGTATTGTTGTGAATTACGTATCAACGAAGCAAACAACGTTATCCAATTTTGTCAAAAATTCTCAGTTGATGGAAAAGTAAGATTTTTGTGAAAATGCTGAATATTTACAAAGTTCATATTGTTGAAACGTGGTTGATTGGCCTCGTGTTTCGTAGTAGGCACAATGTCTTGCCAGTACCAGGAATAACTCACAGAGAAATTTGTAAAGATCCTGCTTCACCGCCACTCACGTTGCAAAAGAAACAGCAAGTGAACACACTTACTCGAAGAAAAGATCCTCTGGCAGTTAGTGGGTGCAATGTGCGTGTCGGCTGTAGGTAAATTACTGCACGTTGGAAGCTGAAGTCGTAGATCTGCAGATAGCGCTGTGACAATAGTAAAAGCTTGTTTACAAACGTTTTTCTCCAAATGGATACAATCGCTCTTGCATATGGGCACCGCTTTGGGTTTCTTCATGTTCGAATCACAAGGTGAAAAGTAGTATTTGCAAAGTGATGGTAGAAGATGTACTTTGCATTCTGCTGATATGTAAGACGACATTCTTCTGAAAGTATCCTTGATCTTTTTCTCAATGCCTTTTTGAGTTTGCCCAAATTTGATGAAAAGTTTGTTAGGGCTAATATGACTCGTGCATAGATTGCCATTATAAGATTCGCATCTATAATTGAAATACACTTAAAGTCAGCTTCTGCAGAACATCCACAGGTTTTAGTTCTTTTTCTTAACGAAGACGTTGTTTACCTTTCTTGATAAAGTGGATTCACACCTGCAACATAAACGGAACTTAGTTATTTGTATAGATAATAGTACGGTTTTGAGTACAAATCGGAAAAAAACATGCACGAACGAGTTTTTCAAACACTATGCAATTTGAGGTCTTTGAAAAACACACGAGTATATGTTTTTCCAAATTGCACGAGAAAGCATACTATTACTTATTAATAATATACATGAAAATATTGAACGTGAAGGATAGACGCTTCGTTAACTGTAGAATGCTTTGCAAAAAAGACATGCACGAAAAATAATTTTGTAAGCTGATTTTTTTTCAGTTAAAAATGTTTTTTTTGAACAAATTTTTAAAAATTTTGAAAAATTGCACTGAATTTTTTTTTTGCCCTGTATTTCCTAAAACTTACACTACTATTTACCAATAAGACTTAAGAAATTTTTTCATGTACGTTAGTAGGACAAAGATGATGAACTGTCTTTCTTTGTGTTTGAAAAATATTTATCCTACAAAATGTGCATTGCTTGACCGGTTTCCATGGTGGCTACGACATATAGTTTCTCATTTGGTCAATATCCGGAAATGGCTTCAAAACACACCTCTAATCTTTAAATAAGCTTCGTTTGATATCATGTGACCAAACGCATTCTTTGCCTTGCACGTGTACACTCCATAGTCGGAGATTTGCACATTTCTGACTCTCAATACTCCTCCCCAGGAATACGATCGCGTACGGTACTTGCGCATGTGAGGAATATTTCTTCCACTATGTCTCCAACGTATTCTAGAGGGTGAGCCCGTTATAATGCAGCGGAATACTGCTATCTGACCAAGATGAACTGTTGTATTTTTCAAGGCACTGAACTGGATTGGTCGACCTTCTGGAGAATACACAAAGCGACAGTCAGGTACCAAGTAAAGTTGTAAAACAGAAAAAACTATATATATTGTGAAACCATGGTAATTGTAAGAATTGTCCTCCTTCTACACTATCTACTTTTATATATTTATCCAAACTTATGCAAAGAAATTTTTCGGAATTTGGGATTCTTTAAAAGCGCATCAAGTTGCACAGTCCGCTTTCGTACCTATTTCTATGACGAAGTCATGGTGTCACATCATAAATCATCATAACATCTACTCATGACTAGGAAATACAACTTATAAGATTTGGGTTTAGGCACTGAACTGAAGAGGTAAAGCTTTCAAGCAGGAAAGATTTGGCTTGCACGATCACGCGAACTTGAATATGAGGATTCTTTCACGCGCTTCTTTTATGAGATTTGCTGGATTTACGTCCTTAGGTTTATCCTGCTTTACTTTTTTGGAACGCAATCGGATTTGTAGAGTTCTCTTATTGCTTACGTCCCAATATTGACGTTTGTAACTCAATTTTACCCGCTGATAACGATAATGCGATCAATCCAACATTTTCAGACAACAAAGCCCACCATTACTTTCTTAGACATCTCCATTGTTCGAGTTCGAACATACACAAGCAAAATCATTGATTGTGGTAGAAATGGTAGTGAATAGTAAAGTTACATTAGCTGGATAAGTGATGGGATGAGAATGTGTCTTGATTTTCCTCTGGCCAAAATATTTCTTTTGCCTCGAAAAAAGATTCGCGCCGCGATTCCTGAACATGACTCATAAAGTAGAATAATCGGCGACAAGTGCGCTCCCGTCAATCAGTACGCGCTTAGTAAACAACCACTCTTTGAACATAAAATTATGCCATTATGTGTCTGATATAATTCAATTTACTTCAATCTCTGGTTTTTGACCCCAACGACTTTATGGCGCAGTTATAACTCGTTAAGTCTTTGACGACAAAACATTTAAAACGTTTAGTTTAAGCTTCAAATAACAATAATAGGAAACGCCATGTTGGAACCAATTGCGCACAATCCTGGCGCCACAATGTCTTTCAAAACTTTAAAAACAGCCAGGAAACGTTTACTTTGGGATTGTATGGGCGTGTCGATAGTTATATATCTGACAGATTCTCTTTTTCACGGCAGGGCCCTGAAAAAACTTCTTACATGAATAAGATTCTTGTAGTTTTGCATGGCGAAAACAACAATATCGTTATTAGTTTGCAGGGTTCCAAACGCGGTTTTTTTTGTGCATGTGGTTGGTCAATGGTGACCTGCTTTTTCATTTTTTAGCCTAATATAATGTTTTTGAAAAAGCCAAATCTACTACTTCCTAATCAAACCTCATTTAAGAACCTAGTTTATACATAGCTGCTGGCCTAATTTGAGGAATTAAACAACGAAATTGCCTACTTTTGAGATTTTCTCAAAATGGGGTTTCCAGTCT
>JAOBYK010554781.1:0-12074 GCA_025434845.1 Phenganax subtilis
CTATAAGAGATGAAATAGCTTTTCACCCATTGGTTGGCATTACCACGACCCTGAGTGGCGACAGCAGTCACGACTTCCGGTCTCCCTAGATCAACTTGGAACCATTGGTTTTTGTTGTTAGTACGCGCCCCCCACGCGTAAGGTCCATGCAATCGTCCATTTTTCACAGCAAAAGTAGGATTTGGCAAAACGCTTGACGCTGACAACTGAGAATCAGGAATATCTTTGTTTCCTACGCCAAACGCAACTTCTTTCGTAGAACAAGGACTTCGGTATTCTGCAAAATATGGTGTAATTGTAAGGAATGTCGTTAAGTAATTCAGAGAAAATTTGCAATATAGTCTCATAAAATTCAGGTGGAATGAGTGCTGCTGCTGCTGCTGCTGCTGCTGCCGAAAAACTCTTTAAATTTGGAATTTGAGTTCAATAAATTTTGCCCCCCTTAAAGACTAGTTTGCCTCTCAAATGCCCCCCAGAAATTTTGAAGCGTAGAGTTGCTGCTGTGTATATGCACTGTTCTTGGCATAGTTTAGTGCTATGTGTTATTTGTTTTATATTTGTTTGAAAATGCTTGACGTTTGCAGCTTCTCGCTATTTAAAATCAAAGACCCGTAAACTTGTAATCTATTTATGGTCACGATGCATTCCCTTTGCTTTGTCTATTGTTTCTTTGCGATCCGCGAGTCGTTTGATTACAGCTACTTACCCTCGCATGTTTCACCCTGATAGTCTCCAGTACATTCACATGAAAATTTGTCACCTTCATTCGTGCAGATCCCATCGTTCTTACACGGACTTGAATCGCATGGCTTAGGTTTCAGCACTATGAAGTTCACAAAAATAAAAACAAAGTTAACTAACAAAAGGATGGCTGCTTCTCAGTGTTACCAAAATCCTTGTCGCAAAAATGTAATAGGAGAAGAAAATTGTGAACGATATTGCTCTGAAGACAACAACACTGTTAGCAGGAAATCAATCATTTTTAATTTCAAGCTCTTCTTATTAGTCATTTAAAATTGGTAGCATAGTGAAGTTTGGTGGCGAAATGTTGTAAACGGCGGAAAACCACTTACGGCTTCAATGAAGAAGTCGGTTTTGCACACGTATTAAAAGAAGGAAATGAGCAAATTCGCAAGTCTGTGCTCTCCGTATTCTAAAACGGTTTGAAACAAAACTTTGTAGCTCAAATAATCGATGTTAACAGAATGCTTTTTGATCTTAAAATCATTGAGCTTTCCAGCTGGAGTAGTGGATTTCGCTCTTCTTGCCTCGACGTCACTGGGAACATTCACTTTGAAAGGAAACTGTCTAGACATCGTTTATCAGTTTACCTTCGCAAGTTTTGCCTTGCCATTCTCCAACACATTTACAAACAAATGAATCCCCCACTTCGCTACAAACTCCCTGGTTCTTGCACGGAAATGATTCGCAAGGGCCTGTAACAATAAAAAAAAATCACACTAAATGATGAAAATTAATAAACCTCAACACTGAGTTGAAATACAGAATCATCTTTAGAAATATTATAAAAAAAAATAACTTTATATTTATGCATTTCGTCTCTACTTAGATCTGACAACGGACTACTAACCTTTGCTTCCACATTTTCTGTCATCAACACATGCCATAGAACCAGCATTACAAGTACTAAATGAAAGAGACAAAGCAAGTGAGATGCACATCACGGACAAAAAAGTTCCTTTTTACTAGGTTGTTTGCAATCACGTAGTTTCAAGATTTTTGCTGCCGAAAAAATACAGTTCATTAAAAAATTGCGTTAAAACCCTCTTCAGTTCAGTTTGAAGATAGTTCACGACGAAATAGTTCAACTAGCTTTCAATTTATCGCACCATAATCTGCTCAAAAGGAAAAAAACTGTCGGCCAAGCTATACTTTTGCCTGTCACTCTAAAGGCTAGTTTCCACTAAGGTAAATTCTTCTCGGCATTGGAGCGAACAGGAAAATTTCCTTTGCGTTAAAGCCATTAGTTCAGGTTGAGAGACCCTGTGACAAAGAAAGCTTTCCAATCCGTTCCGATCCTCAGGAGAATTTTCCTGAGTGGAAACTGGCCTTAACGAAAGTGACAAGATTGCAAGAAGCATATCGCTCGTGAAAACTAAATATTCATTTTACCATGTTTTACAGTTTCCAACGGTGATACTCTCGCCGGGCTGGTATATCTGTCTTTGGAATCGGCAAGTGCATTCTGTTACAGCTACACAACGACGGTTGTCGTCAAGAACTTGCCCTTTAGGACATCTACATCCCGCAGTACATTCTTCGTTACATTTAATCTTCCTGGACAAATCACGGCAAGTTTTCGCACAAGATGAACCACATTCCGTAAATATCTCGCCTTTGTTCTTACACGTTTGCTCTGAAAAAATCCCGGTGTTGAAATCAATAGTAGAGAGTTTGGCATCCCGACGGCAGATAACGACGGCAACGTCTACGACCACGTAAGGGCTTTGGGCGAAAGTTATTAACGATTTCGACAAAACGGCGATTTACCTCAAAGGACGTTGACGGGAAAACGGCAACTTACGCATGTGCTCTTAAAATATTTATGTTAATGGTGAATAATCATGCAAAATAAATTCATGCATACGTTGCCATCATGTTCTGCGGTCGCGTTTCCAAACAGTCGAATGAATGAAAACGATATATAAAAACGAATTTTAAATATGCACAAAAAATCAGTTTATGCACTTTCAAAATTGTGTTTTCTGCAAACATTCGGATATAAATTTCTGCCTACGTTTTTCATGTGCAACACTGGAAGATTCGATTCATTAAAGCAATGGCCGCTTAATGTAGAAATGCTGTGAATTATAAAAACTGCAAGCTGTGTCAAATGTAAATTGAGAAGTGGAAAATATATTTGAAGCTATTATAAAAAAATGGAGCAATATTGGCTCAATTTCTAACTGTGGTTTTGTGGCACAACTACAAAAAAACTTGTGGGAGAGCGGGTCTGAATTGCTGACGCTACTTGGGCGTACTGTTTCGAATTTTCGGTGTATGAATCTTCATTTTCTTTGCCCAGGTTTTAAGGACAAAAATATTGAAATATAAAAACAAATCTTTACTACTATGCTTACCACATTGCTTTAAAGGTTCAAACAAAGTGGTCCCCTTAAACCGCCAATCAATGACTGTTCCGTAGGCAGCACACTGCTTGCTATATGTCGCAAAAGCAGCGCATACACACGCCATAGGATCATTACATCGACACGCATCGTATTTGCAATTATTGATCAACGTCGCTGCATCCACCAGTTTGCTACATGGGAAAAATGGAGATGATGGCGCCTTCATCAAATGACATTTGTTGATAATCGATTCAGTGACGGGAGTTGGCGTGCACTCGAGATCTTTTGGTGGAGGAGCACAATTTCGGCTATAGCGATTATCGTTGCCTGGTACACCATCATTGTTTCCACATAACGAAGTGGGACAGATCTTTCCTTTAAATCTTCCAGACACCGTTACTCTGATATACATGTTAGAGTCCCACTGAACGGTCAAACCAAAATCTGTTGTCAGTGTTAGCGATCTGACACTAGGGTTAATTATCTGGAATCCTTTGAAAGAAAAGATGAAGACATTGTTAAACTCCGTGGATGAGAAATGTCTTCCATAAGATATTCATACTGTGCAAGACAAAAAAGATCGTAGCGAATGAAATGATTCACAAGCGACTTTAACTCACGCATTGACTGGCAATGTTACACATATTTTCCCAGACGAACACGAGACGATTTTTTTTTCAGTCAGGTCAAGGTAAAGAACCTGACAAAGAGTGATTCAGAAAGAACAAAAAAGTCCGCGTTATTACAGCTTGAAAGAGCGTCCTAAAATAAGTAAAGGTGCAAAACTTGGCCGCGAAATTATAAAATACAGTAAATACAGCCCTTGGAAGTTCGTAGATTATGTCCATTTTAGTATTTTCCGGCACACAGTAACCACTATTGGGCTGAAAGCTGGTAAAAGTTCTGCACATTATGTAACAATATACACAAAATTTGCACACTAAGCTGTGCTGTATACTCTGCGTTTTACAATGTTTCACAACCAAATTTTACAGTTTTTTCGCAAGTCAATGGTCTGTTTTGATTTTAACAACAGCTTTCGTTTTTCTTGTACAGATCAAAACTGAGTCGATAACTAGAATCATTCATTTCTCTTGTTAACTCATTGAGTGACAGTGCGACTCAATGCATCCAGTATATTTTCTCTGTAAAATGCCAGCTAATAGTTATTGAAGTAACCACGCTACCCTCTGATTACTTTTGCTGATCCATTGCCAAATGCTTATATATTTTTTAGGGTCAGATTCTTGCTAGTTAATTGCTTGTCTAAAGTTTCTCCCAATTTTCCTTGTAAACCCGTTCAGAGGATCGCAACCCATGTCATCCCAAAACACAGAAGAAAGATCCATACAGAGGGGTCACTTACGTATGAAGCTTTGAAGTTTGTCCCCGCAAATATCGCATTACGCAAGTTCGCCGCCATTTTCCTAGCAAGTCAATGGCATTTTCTGGCCAATAAACACGCAGTATAGGCTCGCTCTTTCGCCTTCTTGCATGAAAACTGCATAGTTTTGCATAAAAAATCGAGGACACGTTGCACGGCTGAGCGGCCTTTCTGTTACTGATCTTTATTCTGTGCCCAAAGTGTTCTACGTCAAATGCCAAATGATTTTACTGCCAAGTTAAAATATTTGCTTCTCAACAAATAATCGCGGGCTAATGCACGCCGGACTACAAGAATATCCATCATAAATTTTGAACTTGAATTTTTAGACGATGCAAAGTTTACGAATTACTTTCGTGAGGCAAAAAGGTATTCGCGTGGAAATCATCACTGATTTGCAAGATTTAGAAGACTTACCTGGGCGAATGATAGGAAATGAGGTCATCCTCACCCCGTTGATTACGACCGACTGCTGCATTCTGCTGAAGAAGATGGAGTATCCAGCGATGTAGACCTTCACTGCCGCTGTACATGATGCACCACCACATCTCACATTCTGTGTACGCACAGTAAACAACGGTTTTCCACTGCTGCAATCTTTGGCGAAATCATATTCACATGCGCCCATAAAGTCAAATTTCAGTCCGTCAAATGACGTGTAGTGTGGATCACCCGAAGCATAGCAGATAGCTAAAAAATGGTGAAAAATTTTAAATATGCAATTTGAGCAGAGCGTATATATGTTTGTTGACTTGCCACTTGGGACAGCACAAACTTTTATTTTAAACACAAATCTTGTTACAACGTCATTATTTACCCATGAAACAAAATCAAAAGAATTTAACATTGAATCCAGTATCTTGATAGAGAAGAAAAATTTCCTGCAATCGCTTTTATACTATTGGTAACTGAAATAATTTGAAAGTGATAGAATCTCAAAGTTACTTTAAAAACTCGTTGACAAATCCCAGGGAGGCACAAAAAGAAAATTACCAAGGAGGAAGTATTTTTAAATTTGATGTTATCGACGTATACAACGTTGATTTTTACAATATCTTCACTAGGATACTCACGAGAACGGTCGTTTCTAAGGCTATTTAAAACCCGTGCAGTTTGTCTTATATCACATATAAAACACTTGGCTTCGGCCTATGTTCGATATCTGAATAAACACTTCTGATTGCGCTTTAAATAGTGCAAACTTGATGGTTTGTAAAAGCCAGTTTAAAAGTTAGACGTCGGACTTCACCAGGTTTTCAAACTTTTTGAGCCTTAAAAAGGTTCGTGTGTTGATATTGCTTCCGGACTTTGATACAACGGTAAAGTCCTCCGTCTCATGTTTGAACTATTAAAGACTTTACGATCCGCGACGCGACAACTACGACACTTTCTGTAAACAAGGAAATATTCCGTAAAGAACAAAAAAAGCAATAATTTGGAATCCTAGAGACATTCTAGACTGTGTCACACAACGTCAACACGACGCCAAAGCAAAGCCGTTTCATAGCTTCAGAGAAAAAATACGTTGCTGCTCGTCGGAGGAATTAGGTAAATTCAGTCCCACAGCAAAACCACACTGTTTTTCTCGAGCGTGGCTATCTGTTTTCCAGGGGCCAATTGTTCGAAAGTTGAATAGCGCTATCCATTGGATAGTGAATTTTTCAACATTGATAAAATAGGACAAAAATGCCAAAACTTCCATTTTGGCCTACGATATAAATATTAGAGACTCTGATCTATCGACATCAGTCGTAATTTTACGATCAATGGAAAATTTCAGGAAGGCCAGAAAAAATCACTATCCAGTGGACAGCGCTATTCACCTTTCGAACAACCGGCCCCTGGTGATAAAAAGGGTATCAAGTATTGATTTAAGCAATAAAATTCCTTTGCGTTCATTCCTTGGTTAAAATTGAGAACTCATCGTTGCGTTCACCGCATAGTAGATAGTAAACTCGATATTACATAAACAATCGCATGCTGCTTACATTGTCCATATTCACAATGTACTCCACCAAACTGGGGTAAGCATCGACAAGCGTAATTGTTCCCTATTGCCACACATTTGCCATTGTTTCGACATCTGTTTGGTTTGCACGGGTTTCGCAGTTCTGAAAAAATAGATATTATATCAACAAAAATGCAACAATGTGGCAATATCAAGGTCAGGGATTGTGCATATATATAAAACAGTAAATAACTAAAAATATTTATATTAATGCCAGGGATTTTACATGTTTAGAATATTTGAGTTATCCAAAGTATCTTTACTAAGATGTGGGATTGCAAAAACTTAAAATATTTGAGTCATTCAAATTGTCTAAATTAAAGATTAGCGATTACGGATATAACACTTGAGTTATTTAAAGTAACGATATTAAGATCACCGATAGTAAGCATTCACAACATATGAATCATTTGAAATGTCCATAATATCAAACTCAGTCATGCAACATGTCTCTACGAAGGTCACGTGTTGTTCGTTTTTGCAACTTTTGAGTTGTTTGAAGTGCACGCAAATCAATATCTAGGGACTGAGTAGTAACACATCTTGTACTTTTCATTACCAGTTTCGCATCTTAATCCAATAAAGTAGGGTCGACATTTGCAAGAGAAAGTCTTTCCTACGTTTGTACATACGCCATTTCCGTTGCAAGGATTGGAATCGCACGGCTCTTGTTCTAAAACGAGAAAGTTAACAACGTTATTTGCAGTTATTATATGGCTGACGTCAATTCCTGTATAATCTCGCGTTGTGATCTAACTTTTCGGAGCAAAGCAAAACACATATGCCACAACAAGAAACTATTACCATAAAGGAGTCCAATAAGAAGCACGTTGAGTTGTATGTGAGCTCGAAAGAAACAAGTTTGTCACAGCCAGAATTTCTACTTATAACTCATCATTTCATGGATTGCTGGATTTTGGCTTACTCTATCATTTCAAACCTTCTTTGAAGTTTTTAGAACTTTTTAAATTTTATGGGGTGTTTTTTTTTTTATATTTTTTGTTGTCCGAGCAGTCTGCATGCATCGCGGGATATGGACCTCCCACTTATTAATCAATCAAAAGGTTCTGTCTTTGTTACGGAGCTAAGTTATGGACCGCATAGAAAACAGTAATCAATTATTCCATGAGTTTTGTGATATGTGCAATGTAAGCGTTACTTATCATTGCACTTACGGATACCCTAATATAATTTATTATGCACTACCGATGCAATTATCGATCGTGACTGGTTAGAAACCTACAGATAATTGTCCATGTCTTGTCACCAACAGGACATTGATGATTATCTGTAGGTGATGTATTTTTTTATTGCTATTTTGTTCTCAAAAACTTATTATTAGAGTAGCAAATAGTCAATAAATGATTTCAAGCGTTTCTAGTATGCATTTGTGTACCTATTTTTGTGAATGCTTGTTTTCAAAATAATAACAATGTAATAACGTTAAACTTGTTTACGTCTGTGGCTGTATCAATAAATGGCTTCCCTCCAAACTTCTCAAAAGGCCTCTGTGTTTTTATAGAATTGCAGCAATGCATAATTAAACAATTACTTTTTTCGGTTTCTGCATGATATGGGGAATTTTCTAGCCTCAGTTTGCATTATCCGCCTCCGATTCTATATCATGCTCAACCTCATCCAATAATTGAATTATTTGTAAGCACAAAATGACAAACAATTCAATTATCTGGCATTAGATAATTAAATTATCTGCTAGCAAGTTAAATTGAAATTTCTGCTGGTTGCGTAATTGCTAGATTAAACTGCAGGGACCGGTTGTACGAAGCCCGTTTAGCTTAAACGGTGGATAAGCCAGAACTTAAAAACACTTTCTCATATGTTTTTAATCTTTCAAATTAAACCTTATATGTTAAACCAATAGTCAGACACATAAATATTGTTGTCAGTTTAAAAAAACTCAGTTTGGTTGTACAAGGAATATATAAGTATGATTTATATTTTAAACTTATCCACCGTTTAAGCTAAACAGCCTTCGTACAACTGGCCCCAGGCTAATATCAAGACGCATATGCTTACTAGTAAAATTAATAATAAACATAATTAGCATACATACGTCATTTAGATTGTCTATACAAAGGTAAGGTATAAATGATAATTAGCATACATACGTCGATAACAGCCATAAACTTCAACCCTCATTGAAATACGTTTAATCCAATCTTGAGGATGGAATTTGATAAACCGTGCAGTTATTGCCGGTGAGATGATGTTTTTGACAATCGTGCTTTGGTCTTTATTCGCTGTGAATAGCTGTAAGACAAACAGTATTAACCTCAACAAGCATCTAAGTTTGTTTTTGTAATACGTCAGTTTCCTGTTTCGTCATCGGCACTAGTTCAACGTCTAAGTCTTTATCAATCTAAAAAATGGACTACCTTTTTACCACTTTCTTCGATATATTTGAAGCGACGTCCATCCAAACTATAAGAGATGAAATAGCTTTTCACCCATTGGTCGATATCACGACGACCCTGAGTGGCAACAGCAGTCACGACTTCCGGTCTCCCTAGATCAACTTGGAACCATTGGTTCTTGTTGTTTGTACGTGCCGCCCACGCGTAAGGACCATTCAATCGTCCATTTTTCACAGCAACCCTAAGATGTGGCCAAACGCTCGACGCCGACAACTGAGAATCAGGAATACCTCCGTCTCCAACGCCAAACGCTACTTCTTTCGTAGAACAAGGGGCCTTGTATCCTACAAAGTATAGTCAAGTCCAGTCAAGTGACTCAAGTCTGAGTTTGCAAACATCTTCAGCAAGTCCAGTACGTTTGTATGTTTGTACTCTTTTGAAATAGAGATGTCCTCCAAAAAATTGTTTTTGTTTTCGACAAGATCAATGTTTATACATGTGTAACTTTTACTTTGCGAGACGAATTGGAGTGACGTCGGGTAATCTTTTTACATGTTGGAAACCTCACCTTTGGACTTTAAATTTCCCGTATGCGCGATATCTTGCATATCGTGCCGTCCTCGTTACAATCATGGAAATAATATGCGTAGACCTTTAGAGGAACAAGTGTCCTAAGCACTGTTGTAGCACAATTGTTGAGGAAATCCCTCCCCCCCGTCCCCCTGTACAATGTTAGTCTTTGTACAGGCACTGGGTGCAATTTTATGCACAAGTCAACATTGTGCATGAGGGGAGAGTGGAAACATTTGAAATAATATAAAGTCAGTCTCCAAATTAATTTCCATGATTGTAGTTAAATCTTGCTGTTTGTTAACGACAAAGCTTAACTGAGTTGCACAAAACGTAATTTTTTGGAGATTAACTAACACGTAGTTAACTACGCACGGGAGTCCCGTGGGGTGATGCAGCACTAAAAAACATAAAGTAAAGAACAAATTTACTGAACGAAACCGGGGCTTTTACCATAAGAAGTTTTAGCTGAGTCGAACTACAACTTGTAGAAAAAAATGGAACAGTTTTATTTAAGCTATGACTTTCATTCGGTAGCTTCGGAAGAAAAATATATTCCGTTTTTGATGAGACTAAAAAATGAAACCATCACTGAGAGTTTGCGAACATCGGAGAAGCCTTCTCAGATCAGACAACGTTTGATAATTGTTGGCAAGTGATCATTTTAACTTAACATTGTTGACTATCGCCACTCACTCCTTGAAATCGCCATTTTTAACAACGTTTTGAAGAGTTAACGATGCTCAGCGGCAGAGTTAACTAGTACTTTAACTATATTTTAACTACAGTTAACGCTAACTGCTTTTTTATATTACCGGCCCAAATGAGAGATTAAATTTAATCACAATTTAAGCCTCGTCTACACGAGCAAATAATATGTGACAATTTTTCTTTGTCACATAAAAGCTAGCACTCCAGCTTTTCGGCAAATGCATATGCCACACAAAAATTGCTCAATTTTCCTCATCTACACAAGCAAATAAAAATTGTCACGCAGAAATTGTCACATTTTATTTGCTCGTGTACACGGAGCTTTAAGGTGGCTTCCTAGAGTTTCATCTCCGGGGTATTTTGATCGTATAAACAAGCAAATTTGAATGCCGAAATAATATATTGGTCGCGAAACAAACGTTGAATATCTTGCGTTTCCTTCGGAGAATTTTTTTCATATTTCGCGTGAAGAAAGTTTTTACTCTTTTAAACTTACACATCAATTTTAAAAAAAATAAATCGAAGGAGTTTTTCACAGTAAATTTTCGCGAATTACTCAAAAATGTACTGATTTAATTTTTTTTTAATCTGGAAAATAAACAAGTAAACCACCAGTAATCGATGTGCAAAATATGAAAAAAATTCACCGAAGGAAACGCAAAATATTCAACGTTTGTTTCGCGACCAAAATATTATTTCGGCATTCAAATTTGCTTGTTTATACGATCAAAATACCCCCGGATATAAAACTCTAGGGAGCCACCTTAACTATGAAATCGAAGTTCAAACATAGTTAAAAGTTTTATACAAGCGGTCCCAGATGGTTGTCAGGCAAAAGAATTACGCTTTGACTCACCTCTTTTCATCATATCCCAGTAGGGAGCCGCAGATGACAGTTGTATCATCAATGATAAGCCGACAGTGAATACTGCCATCCTATGGATGGAGTACGCCATTTTTCAAGATGAAGTCTAAAAATTAATAAAACCATTGTTAAACAGTAACATAGCATCCAGAACTTCACAAATGCAATTTCCTACTGAGGCCGCACTACTAGTGCAGGCATATGGTTTCCACAGGATGAAATGACGTGTAGTAGACCACTTAAAGTAAACCAACGTCGTTATCATTATAATAACATACAAGAAAAAATTTCTGGATTCTTATTGGTTAAGAGCAGTGCAATTATTAGAAAATACAGTGCAAGAAAAAGAAATTCAGTGCAATTGTTCTAAATTCTCTTAAATTTGTTCAAAAAACATTTTTATAAACTGAAAAAAATGATCAGTTCAGAAAATTATTTTTCGTGCACGTCCTTTTCGCAAAGCATTGTACAGTTACCAGAGAGTTTATCCTTCACGTTGAATTTTTTCATGTATATTATTAATAAGTAATAGTATGCTTTCTCGGGCAATTTGGAGAAACACGCACTGGTGAGTTTTTCAAAGACTTCAAATTGCACTCGTCCTTCGGACTCGTGCAATTTTCATAGTTTTCGAAAAACTCACTCGTGCATGTTTAAGTTTACATTGCACTCGAAACCATACTATTTCCTATACAAATTATACATCTTCTGTAATCAGCGGGATATACTGCAATTTCATTGGTTTACAGAAGTGTGATTTGAGCATTAATTGCACTTTTCCAGAGTTGTAATTGCACCATTGTCTACAGCCAATGAAAAGCACTCTAGAATTTACAAGTAGCCAATCAGCATTCATGATGCAAAATGTGACTTTTGTTTTGTTTTTCCTGTAAAAATTCTCACAATGGAGGAAAGAGACAAATCTTGAAAATTTTAGGCTTTTAAGCTATATATTTCCTCTTAAAACAATATATATGATTACAGAAGATATGTAATTGCTGCGGAGCGAGCGAGCCTGAAGCGAGCGAGCGAAGCAGCAGCCTAATTTGTGCAGTAGGCAGTAAAAAGC
>JAOBYK010554892.1:0-12074 GCA_025434845.1 Phenganax subtilis
ATAGTCAGCCCTTGTAAATGATTATAATTCGAGATAATTTCTTGATACTTAGGGTTATCTAGGGTCAAGAGTTCTCGCTTTTCAACTCGCGTCACTTCCGTCTCGATATGGAATTTGCCATGGGTATCGCTTATTTTTAGGTCATAAATCGCGACTAATTTATTTGCACAGCCAAACATCATTTCAATGCGGCGTATTTCCTTCTTTCGCGGACTAGCTTTGATTTTATCGAGCAATGCTGAAGAAGCATAAGAACTTCCCGCCCCCGTATCAATTAAGGCGCGACATTTCACACCATTTATGTCAACGATCACAACAGGATACACTACAGATTTATTTGACGTACTTGTTGTGGTACCTAGTAACGTGTTACTCGTGGGCGCAGCAGGGGTTTTATTGTCACCCGGGGCGTCACAAATCGAAGTGTGATGTCTACGTTTACAGTTGGTGCACGCAAATCGGCTACGGCAGTCAGTCGCACGATGCTCAGCCCCAGTGCAATTGAAGCACAACCGCTTTTCGCTTAGGAATTTTTTCCGTTCTTCCGAAGATACTAATTTTGGGCAATTGACTGACATGTGACTAATCTCGTTACAGTAAACACACGATCTCTGTTTTGCTTCGCGTTGGCGCGTTTGGAATGCTTTCGCTCGCACAAAACTGGGGGGGCTTATCATTCTTATCTGAGGGCTTATCATTAGCTTTGATGGGATTTCTCTCCGTCCATTTCCTAAGGGCATTTGCCAAATTGATAAAGTCCCACTGGCACAAGTCATCGTCTGTTCTGACTAAATCGGCCCGAATCACTTCTAGCTTATCCAAACACATGCGCGTTTACCCATTTACTTCTTTAAGCTTATTCAATGTTTTTAAAGACTGTACGTTATACAGCAACTTATTATAAAAGGCATGGATCTTACCGGTGTTTGTTCCGTGTATGGTTGGTAGATTTATTAGGCTATGCACACACGCATTCACGATCTCGCCTTCGTCTCCGTACTTCGTCTTTAAAATGTTCTTCCCGCGCTCGTAGCCTTCCGTAGAGAATGGTAGTCCATCAATACACCATCTAACTTTCGGGTCCACCAACTCTTTCAGGTAAGAAAATTTCGTCACCGGTGCCACTGCAGCCTTTTCGATCTCCGCTTCAAATTGGTTCCAAAACCGTAACCAGTCCAAGGGCGATCTGTTGAATGGTGTTATTACGAGTTTCGGTAGTTTAGCGCTCGTACTCCGCGTTTCCTCGTGCCCTTTACGTGTTTGTTCCAATTTCATCTCATGCTTCAGCTTTAAATCCATTTGAGCTTTATCAAATTCTAGCTGTTGTTTAAATTGTTCTTGACGCAATTGCGCTTCGGTCTCTTGCTTGCGTGAATTTTCCTGCTCTTCCTCTCTTTGCTTCCATTTCTTCGTCAACTTCGTCGCTTGTGCTATTTTCGCGCCCATGCGTCGACTTCTCTCCCAATGCGTATCACCTGAACTTTTACCTTCAAGTCGTGAATCTCATCGGTGGTCTTTTGAATCGTGTTTTTATGTCGCTTAATAGTCGCTCCGCTTCGATTTTCAATCGCTCGTTTCAAGGCTTCACATGTGCCCTAGATTAGAGTAGTTTCATATTGGCGGATTCTGAGACAACTACCCACCAACCTTATTTTACCTCTTTATTCCGATCCTCAATTAACCGCCCACCCCATCTTATTTTACCTCTTTATTCCGATCCTCAATTAACCACCCACCCCATTTTATTTTACCTCTTTATTCCGACCCTCAATTAACCGCCCACCCCATCTTATTTTACCTCTTTATTCCGACCCTCAATCAACTACCCACCAACCTTATTTTACCTCTTTACTCTGACCCTCAATCAACTACCCACCAACCTTATTTTACCTCTCTACTAATACCCTCAATCAACTGTCCACCCCATCTTATTTTACCTCTCTACTAATACCCTCAATCAACTGTCCACCCCATCTTATTTTCAACTATCTATTTATTTCACCCCATCTAAATTCTGGTTACTTTTTTGTGGACCTGAAATTATCTTTTCAAACAAATAAATAACGATAAAAAACTGACCGAAGAATACCTTTTCAGACAAATAAATAAGGATTAAAAATTGATTTCATTTTTTTAAAAACAAGATTAAAATGAATCAAGTCCAAATTCTGGTTTTACCTCATTTGCTGCACAATAATATTCGACAATATAAGGTAAGAATAAAAAAAATAAAAACACAACAGAAAAGCAATCTACCTATAAATAAGTGAGTACATAAAAAATCAAACAGAAAAGTAATTTACCTATAAATAAATAGGGATCAATTGGTCCTAACTTAACTATTTTTAATTTAGGACCATGACGTCCCAAAACAACAACAATAATAAAAGTATTAATGAGGATCTGAAGAATAGTTGGTTAGCAGAGCAAAAAGAGAGACTCCTTTTTAAGAGACCACAAAAAGAGGAGAAAAATATAGACTTGAATATAGCAAATAAGATTATGAATGGCGGTGTTTTTAGTGAATTAAATATCAACTTAAAATTAGGAGAAACAAAGCAAAGTTATTACAAGTACCTAGATGAAGCAAGAGATTACTACAGAGGAAAAATTAAAGACATTGTTGAACAAGAGAAAGAAACAAGACAGGCAGAGAAAAAATTTAAAGCTGAAGGTAAAAAGAAGACATTTTGGACCCGCAACTACAAGATGGAAAAAAAATACTTGCTGAAGAGAAAAAGCATTTAATTAAGAAGAGAAGAAGAGAAGTCTACGACTTAAAGAAATTTATTAAAACTGGTGACTTCATTGAGTACTTGAGACCAAGAAAAAAGAATATAGATGACTCTGATGATATAAAGTTTAGTCTATTTAAAAGTTCAATGAAAGGTGTTGCAAAGGTATATAGATCAAACGGACCTCATTATATGGATCTTTTAAATTTCTTTGAGGAAGCAAGAGATCCTCTTTTTAAGCTCATTAGAGAAGAGCTTATAGGTTATAAGGTGAGACTTATTCTTCATTGTTTTATGGTAAAATTAATCCACGGTGAAGAAGATGATACCATTAGAGATGCGCATTTTTCTTCCAAACAAGAAGTAATTTTAAAAGGAACAAATTTAGAAGTAGTTTATGAAAAAAAGAGGGAGAAGATTATAGAGTCATTAGCTGCTTATAAGAAAGAAGGATCTGGATATGCACTTCATCATATTAAATTTTTAGAAGTTGTTGGAAGTAGATATAAACCTCTCAAAGGCTCTTCTTATATTCCTACTCCAAGAAACTTAGCTAATAAAAAGGCGATTATAAATCCAAAGAATTATGATCAAGACTGCTTTGTTTGGGCCACACTTATTGCACTATTTGGAAGTAGTAAATGTCATCCAGAGAGAATAACAAAGTTTTTAAGAGACAAGAGAGAAACACTGTGTCTAGATGGGATTGAGCTTCCAGTTGCTCTTACAGAGGAAAGCAACAACCCATTTTCTCAAGTTGATAAGTTTGAAAGACAAAATCCTGGAATACACATCAATATATTTGGACACGACACAGATTCAGTTTTTCCACTTAGAATCAACAAGGATCAAAAGAAAGTGAATGTAAGATTACTACTTTTAGAAGATAGACATTTTACAGTTATTAAAAGTATGAGTAGACTACTAAGTGGTCAAATTTCAACAAAAAAACAAATGAAATTTATATGTGATAACTGTCTAAATGCTTTTGGAAGAGAGGATATACTTGATAAACACTGGGTGGACTGCATAGAAAATAATTGCTCAAGGACAGTGATGCCAAAGAAAGGATCAACATTAGAGTTTACAAAATTACAATTTACACAAAAAATACCATTTATAATATATGGTGACTTTGAGTGTCTATTAAAACCTGTAAATAACAAGTTAGGTGACTCAACTTTACAGTATCAGAAACATGAGCTTAGTGGATTTTACTACTATATTAAGTGTTTAAACAATAAAATTTATAAACCAAAGCAAGTACATTATACAAAAAAGACTGATGATGAAGACATAGCTAAGAAATATGTTGAGATGATAGAGGCTGATATGAAGGATATTTATCAAAAGCACTTTAGGTTTGAAAAGGATGCCAGACTTACAAAGTCTGACAAACAAGACTTTAACAACGCTTCTCATTGTTATGTTTGTAAGGAAGAGCTTATTGATGACAATGGAGTTGAAGATAAGGTTCTAGACCACTGTCATTTTACTGGAAGATATAGAGGAGCGGCTCACAGACAATGTAATTTAAAACTTAAAAGGTCTAAATTTATACCTTTTGTATTTCACAATCTTGAAGGCTACGACTCACACTTAATTATCAAGAGTCTTACTATTTCTGAAGGTGAAGTTACTCCTATTGCAAAGACGGATGAAAGATATATAAGTTTCTCAAAATCTGTGCTCGTAGATACTTTTATTAGTAGAGAGACTGGGAAATTAGCTAAAGTTTTTAGAGAGCTTCGCTTTATAGACTAATTTAAATTATTAAGTAGTGGCTTGGCAAATCTGGTCAGCAACTTAGACAAGTCAAAGCTTGAAAACTTAAGTTTATTCTTCCCAGATCATGTGGACTTGCTTTCTAGAAAAGGTGTTTACCCTTATGACTATATAGACTCTCTAGATAGACTAAATGAGACAAAACTACCTTCAAAGTCAAAGTTCTACTCAAAACTAAGTAAACAGCACATTTCTGATGAGGACTACAAGCACGCACAAGAAGTCTGGAAAACACTAGATATGACAACAATGAGACAATATCACGACTTGTACCTAAAAACAGATGTTTTACTTTTAGCAGATGTATTTGAAAACTTTAGAAAATATGAGTCTAGACTACTATGAGATAGATCCTGCTTGGACTTTTACATTGCCTGGTCTTTCACAGGAAGCAATGTTAAAACACACCAAAGTTAAGATAGAGCATATAACAGATCCTGATATGTACATGATGATAGAAAGAGGAGTTCACGGAGGTCTTTCACTAATTACAAAGAGACACGCAGTTGCGAATAAACAAATACCTTGAGAACTATGACCCAAAGAAACCAAGTGTATATCTTACAGATTTAGACGCAAATAACCTCTATGGTGATTCAATGATGAAAAAATTACCTCTTGATAACTTTGAGTGGATGAAACCATTAGAACTTAAGTATCCTCCATGCTTAGAGTCTGGTAAAGGAGCTATTTATGCAGTAGACCTTGAATACCCAGAGCACCTACACGACGCACATAGTGACTATCCTCTAGCTCCTGAGAAAACTAAAATAAATGGTGTTGAGAAACTTAATGCTACTTTAACTCACAAGAAGAGATACGTACTACATTGTGACGCGCTCAAGTTCTACATAGATCAGGGTCTTATTCTAACAAAAATACATCGAAGAATTAAATTTAATGAGTCTGCTTGGATGAGACCTTATATTGAGTTTAACACGAGACAAAGGCAGTTATCCAAGACTAAGTTTGAAAAGGACTTTTTCAAGTTACTAAACAACTCAATCTATGGAAAGACATTACAAAACATTCGAGATTATTCAGACGTGAAGTTAGTGAACTCAGTAGAGAAGGCTGAAAAGTTGTTTGCAAAGCCAAATTACAAATCGATGACAATATTTGATGAGAACCAAATTGCGGTTAACATGTACAAGAAAACTCTTGTTCTAAACAAGCCTAAGCAAATTGGCATGACAATTTTGGATCACTCAAAAATTACCAAGTACAACTTTCACTGTAACTATATTAAACCAAAGTTTGGTGACTCTGCAAAACTACTTTTCACAGACACAGACTCACTCTGTTATGAGATTACAACAGAGGACTACTACGACGCTATTTCAAAAGACATACCAGAATGGTTTGACACCTCAGAGTTTAACAACCCAAATATACCATGTATTACACCAGGTCTTAATAAGAAAGTACCTGGGAAAATGAAAGATGAACTTTGTGGAGGACAAATCACAAAGTTTGTGGGTCTAAGACCAAAGTGTTATACTTTCACCGACTCTTATAACACCGAGACTAAGAAAGCGAAAGGAATAAGTAAATCAGTAATTCAAAATGAGCTTAGATTTAATGACTATTTAAATTGTTTACTTACCGCTAAAGAAGAGCGAAGAAAGATGAGACTAATAAGATCTCATAAACATCAACGTTCACAGAGGAGATTGATAAGATTGCACTAAGTTCTGACGATGACAAGAGATACATACTTCCAGATGGAATCAACACATTAGCCTTTGGTCACTATAAGATAAAAGAAGTAGACTGAAAAAGGCCGATTCTAGCACATTCACTCAAACCCAACTTTACCTCTTTATTCCGCCCCCAACTTAAGCGCCCACCCCACTCAATTCAAGTTTTACCTCTTTATTATGAGCGCCCACCCCACTCAATTCAAGTTTTACCTCTTTATTATGAGCGTCCACCCCATCCAAATTCAGGTTACTTCTCTTTTTAACCTGAAATCACCTTTTTAGACAAATAATTAAAGCTCAATTCTTAACCTGAAATCACCTTTTCAGACAAACAATTAACGATCAAAAATTGATTTTATTTTTTTAAAAACACAGAGAAAATAAAGTAAGTTCAATAAAAACACCATCATAGGCAAGTTTTCAGACCAAGCAAAACATTTAGATCTAATTGACAACCCCACCGAACTAGGAAAAGAACTCTCAGACAATAAACCATTTCGACATGACATCAAACTTATATTAGAATACGTTACTCCGTGGATTCCTCTAGTTGGAGTTTTATCAGGCGGACTTATAGTAGGTAAACATGTGTTTAATAAGAAAATAAATAGTAAAGAAGAACAGAAAACTGAAGAAACAATAAATAAAGAGGAATGTTAAGAAAACCCAACAAACAAAATAACGAATTAGAAGAGATAGAAAAAATTTCAACTAAAGCGAAAGACATCACCAATATAAAAAGCGAACAAAAGATAAAACCATTTAATATGATAACTGTTGGTTCTACATGTTGTGGTAAAACAGCTTATCTTCTTAAACTACTAGAACAAGAGTTCTTAGGGCACTTTGATTATATATTTCTTATTTGTCCAACCTTTGAATGGAATGATACTTATCAAAATTGGGAGTATAAATATTATAAGGGATTTAAGGTGATTAATTGCGAGCATGATGAAGTAGAACTTTATCTAAAGAAGATTGAAAAAGCCGCCGCTGGTAAAAATTCCCTAATTATTTTAGATGATTGTGCATCAGCAAAATCTGTAAAGAATAAAACTTCAACGTTTGTGAAATTAGGATTTTCAGCAAGACATACTTTATTTAGTACGATTGTTATAACACAACAACTTACTTCGATTGCAAAAGCTTATAGATCAAATGTATCTAGAGTTGCCGTCTTTTATAGTGAAAATGAGGATGATATGAATATCGTTTTTAAGGAGTTCTTAAGGAGCGTTCCTTGAGAAGAGAAAGACAACATCCTAAAGAGGTTAAAAGACAAACAATTCTCTAAATTAGATAAATTAGTTGTTTATCCATATACTTATACAATAGACTAGGAAGAGACAGAAGCAATGATATTATCAATAACTTTAAGATCGCTTAAAAATTTAATCTCATCAGATTCTGAAAACTCACCGGTTCTCAAAATCGTGATGATCTCATTACAAATCACCTTGTAATTTGTACTTGAGAACCTTAGTTGTTCTACTTTATTTTCTAATTTACTTTGACTTAAAAAACCAGTAATTATAGTTCCTACACCTGCTATGATTAGAGTAAAAGGACTCACTACGCTTACTCCAGCTCCAACTGCTGTTAAAACTAATCCAAGAGTTTGTAATGTAACCTTTGTTCTCTTGAGTTTCTTATGTTTCTTATGTTCTTTTTGATACCTTTCAAAATAGTTATCATAAATCTTAAGTAGTTTTTCTTGTGTTTCCACATTAAGTTTATTTGATATATGATTAAATCCTCTCATTTATTTAATACTAATAGAGTTTTCAGTAGTATACACCTTCAATGACTTTATTTTTAAAGTTCACCAATCCATCACTAATCACAAATATCTTACACAACACATTCGCAGTTGTTGCTTTCTTTTTAATCTCTAATAGTACTCCATTTTGAGTATTCACTAGTTTTTTACCAGATCCAACTACATTTTTGTCTTCTATAGTTCTAAGATCAATCACCAAGGCGAACTTATCTTTAAAGAATTTACTAATTATCATTTCAGAAGTAACCGAGTCTTTATTGAAGAGTCTTTTTGCCTCGTTGTATATGTCTTCTTTTTGAATACCTTGACTGTAGATGCAGTTTGGCACTCCTTCGATAGTGACTTTAACAGACTCTATATTAGGATAAACATACTCTTCACTATCGGTTATAGTTTTATTTCTAAACAACATCACAATCGCTGCCATACTTTTTCTAGGAAGATTAACAGTTTCATTCACCAAAGTAGCAGACTTGTCCCATTCAACAGTTTTCATCAAAGTAGTGTGTTCAAAACTTAGACTGCTTCCAGAGTCATATCCAGACAAAGCTTGACTAGCCAAGGTTTCATTTTCAATCGTTTCATATTCTAATTCAATATTCTCCGAAGTATAACCTTCTACGCTTTCTCCTGATTGTGCCTTCATAATACTTGAAGCTGCTGGAAGAGTTATCTTAAATTGAAAATTATGACCCATAGAGTAAGGAGCAAGCAGTCCATGATCTCCAACGTTTTTATCAAGTTTAATCTTCTGTTTTGTTCCATGAATAGAAGCCATCAAAGCATCATATACTTTTTGTTTATCGCCAGTTTTAGCTCCATCATCAGAACCGGAGACTAATTTCCTCGTGTTTTCATTTGCAATTCCAAATTCTATTCTTTCAAATCTAACTCTTTCAGCTAGCCACAAGTCTTTGTAGACTTCAAGCTTACTATGACCATTATTATCATAGACATTTTCACTTCCTACACTTACAGTAAGTTTTTCTACTAGTAGTTTTCCAAGATTATTTAGAAACCAAGACTTGCCATTTTTATTTTTAAAATCAAACTTTAAGTTTAGACTACCAGGAACTAAACAAACATCAGACTTTAGTTTTGGAATATCAATATAAATCTCTTCTCCAGGATTTGCTTTGTTTGGATTAAAAGTAATTGTTTGTTTCGTTCTAGTACCTTTGATATCACTCATTTTAAGTTTTCTAAAACCAGGTATAAGTTCTTCCATTTATTAAATAATATTTATCTTTTCTGTTTTCGTTTGTTCTTGTAAACATCCCAGACAAACCAAGTTAATGCTAAAGCTAAGACCCACAGGTTGTTAGCTAAAAAACTTATTCCTTTTGCTCTCCATTTCAAGGCTGTACCGACCAAATTTAATATTGTACTTCCGATTGGACCTAACTCTTTTGCTATCTTTGCTAAGGTCTTTGCAAAAGCACTAGTAGCTTGAGCTCCTTTTTGAATCACAGTTCTTCCACCAATGATAATAGAAGTGATTATACCACCAACAGCTATAGCAACTCCACTTAAAGCAACCATATTTTCCTTAGCCCATTTTTTTAATCTTTCAAGACGCTCAAGATCCAAGATTTGATTATTTCTAGTTTCTTCATTACTTCGTTGACTTATTGTTCTATTTACAGCTTCTCTTAGACCTACAACTCGCTCTTCAAGTTCAATAAATTCTTCTGGATTATCCGTAGCATCTCTTTGATCTACAGTTTCATTAAGTAATTCTTGAAAATGATTTGCTTGTCTTTGAAGAGCTCCATCATCACCAAGACGATCAGTAGTGTTTTCACTAGGTTTTAAGACACCTTGTAATTCTCTATTTTCTGGTGGACTTAAACCGGTAATATTAGTCACATCAGCGGACGTATCTACAAACTCGCTCGAGTCGTGGAATTCTTCTTCTTTTTCTTCTTCATGAAGTATCTTATCTATTTCATGTTTAAACTGTTCTACAGCTTCTTGAGCAGATTTTGAATTATTATAAGTAAGTTCACCCTTTGATCTTTTTAACACAATTTGAGGTTTTCCTCTTTCATTGTTTTCAAGTAAAGGTTTATAGGTTATATGATTTTTAGAGGAGACTCCTAAGTAAATTCTAAGTTCAATTTCTCTATGACTCTATCCTAATCTGAAATCAGGATTCGTTTGTCTTATAAAATTTTCAACTGCTATAGAAGCTTCATTTTTTGGGTTCCTAATGTTTTCTAAACTTGTGTCCAAGTCTTTAAAATTAGGATTAACAAACGAGGAATCGGTGATGTCTACTTCGTTGTTAATTACAGAGTCTTCAAAATCTTGATTTGTGTTGTCCTGTAATAGAGGTCTTTTCTCCAAGTCTAAATCATTAAGTTCAACTCTTTCCATTTATTTATTAAGAGGCAAGATATCTGTTTTCTTAAGCCAAGAATTATGTTTATTGTCATATCCCAACCACTTTACAAGAACTTTATCTCCTCGAGTCTTGAGTTATTTCTCTACTTTGAAAACGTTGTCTCTTTTATCTACAGGACTCAGTTTTTCTTCATAGAATTTTCCAAGAATAGATTCACCATCAGTGTCTTCAATTTCATAAGTATTTGGATCTCCTCGAAAGATCTTACTAATCTTGAAAACTTCTTCTGTGAAATTAGCTTCATAGCCTTTATCAAAAATAGTCTTGTACTCACTTACTGTGATGTCTTCTCCTACTTTATATTTAGGTAAAGGATACTCTCCTGTCCAAGATCCATACAAAATATTCCAAACTTGTTGTTCATTATTTTTGTTGACGTCAGCAGGTTTCATAAGAATAGTACTATGTTTTTTGTGGTTGTAGTTGTAAGTAAGATCATCTAAGACATTTGTCCATTCATAAGTTCCTTTTGAGTAAAAGTATTTCCACATCATAGACTTCAAGGTACGATTGAATCTCTCCATGATGGCTGCTTTTCTTTCAGAGTAGGTGGAGAAGTACTCTATGTTATGTTTTGTAAGTAAGTCTTTTACTCCAACGTTGTAAAATTCCTTTCCTTCATCAAATTGAGCAACTTTAGGGTATTTCCCAAATCTTGACTTAAACTCAGAAAGTAAGACCTCAACAGACTTTGTCATACTTCTTGTGTCCTTACGCTACACAGGAACTGTAAAAGCAAATCTAGACAACACTTCAACACAAGTAAGAATCCATCGAAAGTCATCATTTGACCTTGAGAGTTTTTTCATGTCAACCAGATCCATTTGTACTTGATCGGCTAGATTGTTAACATAAGTCTTTAGAAATTTACGAGGTCTAACAGCACGTTTGTATCTAGTGAAGGTGTCTTGTTTTTTAAGCCATTCTTTAACTTGTTTTCTTGAGACACTTAGTCCTTCTTCAAGAGCTTGTTGATAAAGTTTCTCAGCAGACATGTAACCTGTTTTTGGATCATAATACAAGTTTCTTAATTTTTGTTCCTTAGCAAAACTATTCATTTATTTAAAGGAACTTTAGTTTTCTTATCGAATGTATAATTCTAATAACACAGCTCCAACATGAACTCCTTCCCAAAGATTTGTTACAACGTCAAAAGTAAACTTATCCCAAATTCCATTGTAAAGTGTGACCTCACTTTCTATGTCTTTATAATGAGTTACAGATCCATGAAGACTTTGATTTGTCACGATGGGTAAAGATATAAATGCAGAACTTCTTTGTCCTTGTGGGTTAAAGTTCATAGACTTGTTCACAGCATCACAACAAACATTTACGTAATGAAGTCCACGGTGGATGTCACATTCGGCTTCGCTTTCTACCCAAGTATTTTGAGCTATTTTCTTATCTTTTACAAATCCAAGTTTAAGTCCAAAATTCTTAAGATTTAGTGAAGAGTCTTTACAAAATATTTTACATTTGTTTGTAAAAGGAAGCTTAAGTAGTTCAACCTTATGTTTGGTCAGTTCTTTTTAAATGTCTTCAAAAGTTAGGTGACCTACAGGAAGAAAAAGTGTAACAGAGTCTTTTGAAATGAAATTGTTCTCTCTAGAAATAACGTTTTTGTAATTCCAATAAATAGTAGCTGACTTGAGGAACAACCTAGA
>JAOBYK010555003.1:0-12073 GCA_025434845.1 Phenganax subtilis
ATGTAGGTGCTGAAAGAGTCTTCTCCTGAGGTCAGCGATGGCTTCACAGTATCTCCGCCGCTCTTCACGTTTCTGCAACCCGGAGTGCCTTGGAGGGAGTGGTCAATGAGGATCCTACTCCTTCAACACGGATAATACCGTTGAGAACAAAGAACTATTTGGGTGGAAAGTTCGCAGGGGTTCCAAGCAAATGTTAAACATCGATACCTGGTCACCCCTCCAGGTTTTTTACAAAGGGGATTGAAGATGGTGCCTGGAGACATTTGTAGATGTCGATCAAGGCAGCTTCCAGCATGGCAGGGCTATAGGGCTCGTTGGTCTCAAAAACCACAACCATGGTGGACCATCTATCCAAATCTTTGTGATATCCGTAGATGTCGTTTCCCCAGCGCCATTGAGGATCATGTGTGTATCCGATCTTGAATATCATAGGGGCGTGCTTTGCAAGCAAACCATCCACAATGTCTTTGGAATGTTTTAGGATGCGACCAGCGGAAAGTCCAGCTTTGGGGGTTTTGTATTCGATTGGAGCGAACATGTTCCAAAGCAGTCCAGACCGAGAACGTTCTACAGAGCCCGTGTGTTTGATTTTGCAACCCATTCGATCCAAACAACCTGTAGGTTGTTCCACAGGTCTAACCAGAGCTTCCCTCTTCAACTCATCGCGCATTGGCGGCTTCCAAGGCAGCGATGTTGGCTGGCCACTCCTTGCCCAAGGGAATGGAAGATGCTTGTCCTCATTGTTCGGGCGGCAACACGGTTGAGGGTAATCAAGAACCACCAGTTGTCATCAGGCCTCGTATATTTTTTTTATAATAGATCGCTCGTTATATTACAATATGGTTTCAAGGCTGTTCATCATAACAGCAAACGAGGTTCAGAGCGATGGCACGTAAATAGCTCCCACAATTCGTCGTCGGCGCTTTCAGCCATCATGGGCAATGTTAAAGCCGAGCGTTTTTCATGGAACCAAAAAGGCTTTCGGACGAAGGTGTGTGAACCTTTGACTTTATCCCACCAGGCAAGCACTCGGTCTTTGCTTGGGCACCCCGGCTCCCTCACCAATGCGTTCAGCCATGCCCCGTGCTACTTTTCCTGGGCGTGGACCTGGCATGGAGTGGAGTAGACGCGCCAACAAAGATATATAATTAAGGGGGTCTCACTGCAAGCACCTTTTTGAGCGATCCCCAAATACAGCTCGAGTTCGGCGCACAATTTGTATAATTTGACATTATGGTCAAAACCACAATGTACAAAGCAGGTTCTATAAAGAAAGTCATCCGCTTTGTGCCACCACGGTCCATTTATGCATGCATGTATATAGAAGCTTTTCACCAGTGAAGAACACGTTGAAGAAACACAAGGGACGGACAGATGGTCATAATCTTGAACTCCAACTGCAAAGCGGTAGCCGTGGTGGGTTATACTCATGCCTTTTAGCAGAGCCTTCTCACACGGATGGACCACCCAAAATGCTCTAAGCTATATACTAAGACCTACTTTTTGGTCTTAGGACGAGACTTGCCCTTGACCTTGGCCTTTACCTTTGGGATCTGTTTGACACTACCATTACCCTTGGAGCCAGTAGTGTCCGCTCCCTGAGCATCATCTGACGCAGACTTCTTCGTGAAGAACTTCTTGTTGGTCCTTTGTTCAACATGAAGGGACAACCAATACCATCTATTACGATCCTAACGAAGAAGCTCGATATTGAAAACAATATTCATGCACTTACACACGCAGGTATGCTCATCAGTTTTGTAAGGTCGATGTCCTGGCTTTCAGCTCCGCGGATGCTGCCTTGCTGCACCTCAATCCAGGTGGCGAAACTTGGTCACAAACATGGGTGCCTGTTCAATGGGGCCCGTGCACAACACTGGCTGCCTTCATGGATTTCTCGGCGAGGGTGTAGAACCTTCAGAGAACTTCACTGCAATCACAACGGTATAGCCATGTTCACGATACGAAGTGCATTGAACAGGGCTGGAACGAAGGTTTCCTAAGCTAGGCACGTTTCAGTGAAGAAGCCTTCGGACTCACCTTTGCACCATACGTCGCTGCAATTATCATATTCCCGGTCGATGCCGGCGATCTCCGTGCTCAAGGAATTGATCGACCTGGGTGCAAAATGGATCATCATGCTCGAGATCTATATATGTTGTTTATTCCACACCCGATCTTCTTTGCAAGAACCTTGTCTCAAAAACATGAGCGTGGTGACGTTTGAGCGGGTGTATCAATCGTGTACTTGGTTTCAATCTCGCGGATGAGGGAGCGAAGTTTCCCTGATTTTGCCATCATACTGTCCAGCACCCTTTTCAAGGCTTCTTTCGTCTAGCAGGGTTTGGGTACGAGTCTGAGCATATCAAACATGCATCCAAAATATATATACAGAATTCATGTTCTTTTTTCCATGAGCACGCCTGTCCATATTTCGAAGTCGGTAGTGGGTCAGAAGCATTACGCTTCCCCTCCGCAGCGTGACGGTTCTCCAAAGCCAACATTCCCTCAAACTGCTTGTCAAACTGGCACTTTGGATCTTCATCAGCCTGCGTATAGATCGATAGATGGAGACGTGACGCTCAATCTATATCAATAAAAAAACTCAACCAAATGCAGTACAGTTCGACTGATTACACCTTTACAACTTGATCAATCACTTACAAAACCGTTCAGCACATGATTTGCCTTGGATTCCTTTTCATGAATTTCTTCGTAGGTTGAGGTTTCCTCCCGCTTTCCACTTTCACTCACCACTACCCAGAACTCTTCACATCCATCGTAGCGGTTTCTCCTGCCAACAGTTTCGACAAGAGCGACACACGTGAAAACAACGCTGGATGAGGCGGCTGCCACTTAAGCGCAGAAGGTCCTACAATGGGTAGCCCCCATGGACCGGCAGTAGGCGATCGCTCCTTCAATCCTGGTCCTGGGGTATATATCGAGGGCATGAGAAAACATTGATATCCATTGCATGGACAAACGGTTGTTCATTATCGTTATATGGTCTATATACGAGGTAACACAATGCACGGTGCCCACCTTGACCATCCTAGTTCCTTTAACTCTTCCTCAGTGTGCCAGCCCTCGGAGACAGTCAACTGAATGACCTGTTTCTTGGATACGGCAATTTTGATCTTGGCCAGAAAGTCTTCCTGGAAATGGCTATGCACAAGGAACACTATATATATACCGGTCGATATAACACAAAAGACTTTATTGTTTCAATGAAACACAGTTTGAGTAATATGGAATCCTGGTTGAAATTGCAGTGGCAGTAGAGGTCGGCAATTTGGTTCCGGTTCCCGGACTCCCATTCCTTTCTAAAGAACTCAGGCGCATCGAGATTCTTGCGCTTCTGGTGCGGGCGGATCCACCTGTAGATCTTCGCCTTCGCCGCTCGACGAAGCCTTTCCTGGATGGGGCCACTCTACCGTACGCGACATGTGGCATACTGGGGCAGCTTGCAAGTCACAACTGCCAAACAATAGATCGATCTATACACTTCAAACAGCACTTCAATCGGGATGGCCTTGCGGGTTTCACCCATCTCACGATGGCCACGAGGATCAATAGCGCCACCAGCTCCAGGGGTGTCTTCAACGATTTGAGTAGCAGGCGTCTCAGGTAGCGGACCTACTTCCTTCAGCTCGTTGGGGGCTTCACCCTCTAGCTTCGTTTTTTTGGTGGGTGGCTCCACGAGGGCACTGGGTTCAATGGGTTCATCGGTTTCATTTAAAACCGGCTCACCGCTCTTGGCCCGCGCCGGAGTGGCAACTGGCACTACAGGTTCAGTGCCGGACAGTGCTGCATCACCAGCCTCAAGAAATGAAAGCACTGTTTGTTCTGAAGCAACACCCAATGAAAGGTACCACATGTGCGCATTCATGTTCTATAGATTTGAATTTCAGTAACCATGAAACTTGCATGCATATCATGGTTTGCATGGACAATATCCTCCAAAAACTGAGCAAAAGACATTGTAAAGATCTGCCGACTTAAGGAGCTCTTCGGCTGTGGCCTGGGAAAGCGGGTCCATGATTAATTTACATGTTGCTGCCACAATCAAATGGTTGACCCATCCAAGGAATGAGCCGGGACCGTATCTGGCAAGGATTCCTCGTGATCCTTGGCAAGGTTGCTTGTGATTCCGATAGCGCTCCCGTTTTGGACCCCTTGTGTTCGTGTCCACAACTATAAGAAGAGATTGACACTCAGTATCTGGAACAGTTTTTACTTGAAGCTGAGATAGTGGCCTTCACCTCAATCACCTCCGGAAAGGCAAACTGCATGTCAAAGTCGATGTCCTGCACATTTGCCAGATCCATCGTATCATGTATATATAGCATGGCAAGTCCTACAGAAGACACTAGCAACATTCGAGAAACATCATGTTCCAACCCGCCAATTCCTGCAGCTCTCGCAAAAGGGCAGCTTCTTCACTGGAGTGCTCCACGTGATGCACTCCATCTTGAAGAGTGGAACAACTCCCAAGAACAGATGTTGACATGTGATCAATCACCCCTAAACGTCTTCCACTTGTAACGAGCCCAGAACAGCTCAGGCCAACACACACACAACCTGCAGCTCAAAGACAATTGTTTGAAACCAGCAAATGCAGGCAGCCCCTTCAGTCCTCTCGACCCTTTGATGACTGCATGTGTATACGTTCAAAACTCAAACGGGTTCTTTGTTTTGACACGTCGTTTGAAGAAGGCAGTCATCAGGACATTGCCAAACACATTCCCAAATGAATTTTAAGCGTAGCAAAGCGTTCTAGCACGCATAACTACGCTTCAAACGTTGATTTTTTTGCACAAAAAGAGACCACGTGGGGGCATGTTTATACCCGTAATTTTTTTACGGGTAGGTACGGGTAAATTACGGGTGTGGTACGGGTTTGGTACGGGTTTGGCATACCCGAGGTATGTACCAGAACCCGAGGTTTCATCACCAAAATTACGGAGAGGTACGGATAAGTTACGGGTATGGTACGGGTTGGGTACGGGTTTGAACCTCCACCCGTAATTTTTTCAGCAAAAAGTGATAAAGTGTTAACCAACTCTTGTTTGGACTATTGAAACACAAATGAAAAGATAGGGTTTTCTCATCAACATGAATCACTTGCATACTCATGAGTACAAACAGTTGAACATTGTTATACCACAGTGGTCTCGTGCAGTTTGATTGGCAATAACGTTTGCCACTCACGCGGTACAACCAAATGCTTGCACCGCCTTAAATAGTTGTACACAGGTATAAAGTCCGCAAACTGCCAGGTATCACTCTCTTCCCACCCAGCGGTTGTAAAGGTTTCGATCGCGGGTGGCAACAACTCTCTGGGTGGGAGCTGAGGTTGGCCTTCTGCCGTGGCTTTCATCTCCTCCACCAAGTCAACCACTGCCCTGGCAAAGGGCACTGGATAGTTCCTGGGCTGGATGTGGCCGTTGGGCAGGGTTGGCGTGCGATAAATCGAACAAAGGCTGCGTGCAACACAGGAATTTGCTGAGAAGCTAGCTCACAAAACCTATAAGATTACAAATTTATATATGAGGCTCTCTGTTCCACGGAGATGAACGGTCCCTTTGTATCTCAACTTTCCAGAACCATCCCGATAGCGATCGGCTGTCTTGATACCTGGATGCTTGGATTTCCAACCTTGCAACTTGCCCTTGTCGATCTTCAAGATACTTGCCGTGTTACTGTAACAGTAATGTCGTTTCGCCGTCTTCGAACTGTAGTGAGCCATCCACCACTTCACGCATTGGACCTGAGTTATAGTCGATGTTTATAGGATTCGGAGCTATAGGGTCTTTTCTACTTTTGTTTCGCAAACTTGAATGAGGCCAGGACAGAAGTTGTTGATCCACAGCTGAAGATATGTTGAATGACCTCCCTCCACACAGGATAAAACTCGAGCAAAGATCCAGAAGGTTGTTCTACACTCCATGCTCCTCCAAGTGCGGTCACCAATAGGACCAATGCACATGTCCTCCGGGTTTCTTAGGCCGCATGCCGATGCACTGTTACATGAGATCCCTGATACAAAAATGACTTTTGGGCAATGTACACCACCAGGATCGAGTTGACTCAGAACCAGAAGGGTTACCGCCGTTTCCATCCTACAAGATCCCACAAGCGTGTCCTTTCCAGCAGTTTGTTGGCGATCTGCACTGACCGGTGCTCAGAGTGTCCGACGGGTCCACATGCCGAACGTCGACTGGTCCCAATGTTCATTTTTGAGAAGGATGCGCACTTAATGCCAAAATGGCTTGCAAAGTCACCAGGCTTTGCTCGAAGAAGAAAAAGAACGGCCAACCTGAGTACTACAGTATATATGCACAGTCAAGCAAAAATATCTCGATCTAACTCAAGTGAACCGGCGAAAATCAGAAATAGCCAAGAAACGCATATCCTGATGTATGAGTCAAATCCATGAAGTTCGAGTGTCTATTTGACGGTTGATTGTTGTCCAACAGGTCGAAGCGGGCCGACTTGTACTGCGCACAGTGCATAAATGTTGTCAACGCCCCTTTGCCTGCGTAGAATTCCAACCACTCGAACTCCTGGCCCATCTTTGCGACTTGCCAAAGTGTTTGGATTCAATTTTGTAGGCAAACTTGTTAGTGCTCATGGATCACAGGTTCTTAGCCTCAAAAACGTGCCCAAATGTAATGCACTGGTACCCAAAACTGTGTGTCTCAATGTTCGCTGGTGACCTGCTTGATGTCATACGTCCAGGCCAGCAAGAGGACGATCAGAACAAAGACCTGGAGATGCAGCTTGGGCTGATGTCATGCAGGCCACACGTTGTCAGTCTGGTACTTCACACCTTAATACCTGTATATACCTGCATATAATGTTTGACATTTGACAGCCGGATTGACACAATCAATCCTCACGCCAATGAACATGCATGGTTAGATCGATTTGTTGATTACCAAACATCTTTCCAAAAGATGCTCTGACATTTTGATGACTCCAAGACCAAGTTCCTTTTCTGAGTCTCCCACCTTCGGTGCGCCGAGCTGGCGGAGTCTCCACACCAACCCATCTATGTCAAGCATTGCGGACAAGTTCCAGGATTGTACAAACAAAGATATATGAGACCATGTTTGCACCATTTGTTTCGACTCATGTCTATATGCATGCCAGTACTGCCTTGAACACACGTCTCTAAAAGGTAGAGATTGCTGCATGTCAGCAGGTTAATAAAGAGAACGGTCCAAGCAAGCCATGGTGGATGCAAATGTGAAAGCACAACCCAAGAGAAAGCCTTTTAGTTGAAGACGCAATCAACGCTTAGCGTGCATGAAGCATGCCGGATGCACGTTTCTGTTTCAATGTGTGGGCTCGCACTTGCCAAAGGCGATTGCGCCTTTTCAACGCCGCCGCGGATTGGTCCATGGCCTGGGCCGATTCAGGTTTCAGGACAGGAGCTGAAGCATCAATGGGCACAGGGAAAGAAGTGGGTGATGTTTCTCGATCTGCGGAATAGCTCGAAAAGGTCAAATGTCATATGCTTCGATCGATATAGATTGAATATATATCAACACTGAAGAGACAAGGTCGCATATTGTGCAGCGCCTTTTTCTTCTTGAAGCTTTCGATTTCGCACATGTAACATATCTACGTGCGCACGCTAAAACCAGCCAACTCTCCAAAACCTGTTGGTGCCAGGCCTAGTCGAAACTACAGAAAACAACTTAAGAGTTTATAGAAACTGGAAACACCGTGTTTTAGTACTTTAGGGCAACACTTGACCTTCCCCACAGTGCTTTTCAGGATGATTCGCTTTCACTGGCCTGTCCACCGCTATCAGGGCCCTATGCCGGCCGGTCACCCCATTTTATTCCCGATCTATAGTTGCCACTTAAATATATTTCAGCAGCCCACCAGATCAACAAATATTCCAGGTCATCAAGACTGTGATTATATATATACGTTTTGAACAGGTTCTTGGCAAAGCTTCAATATTATCTATTGGGCTCTGTTTCAAGAGCTGCCACTGCAAACGCCTTGCCCGGTGTGTGACTCCCACAAGTTGGATTCAACTTGACACCCGACACACTGTGCATGTAGCGCCGTCTATGTGGCAATGCTCATGTTGGGCAAGATCAGGTTCAACTTATTTGCCAGGTTCAGACTTGTACTCAAAATGAGCCAACCAATTCTTGGCAATCTCCTTCAACTTGTACATCGTTTCCTGGATGTTCATTTTGTCACCATCGCCCATATGCTCGACAGCACCACGCTTGGCAATCAACTCATCTGCGTAGCAGGCCTCGATTGATGCAGATATATGGACTCAAAAGTTGTTTTCATGTGTTGATCATTGAAGTATATACATGCAGTACATGTGTCGTTTCATATGTTTGCATAAATGACTGATGCACACAAAGAAGTAACATAACACATATATATATAACCGCCTCAATACAATATTAAGATATACAAGTGTGTGAAATGCTGGAGAGACGCCAGAAGGTCAGCAGCTTTCAACGTGGCGCCAGTCAACATTGTCTTCGAGTATGGATTATCGACGCCAAGCGAGATGTAAGACAAGTCCTTAGTGGTACCTCGCAACCTTAGTCCAACTGCTGGCCTTGTCCAGTAAACAGTCAGGGAGACTTCCTTGGTATCTGATAGCATGCTGCGCAAAAGTTTCCTGGTACTGTCATCTTCTTGCACACCCTGAACCTCTTCTAGGAATGTCTTGAACTGGTCATTGAGTTCATCGTCTGTCTTCGGAAATGAATTCTTGACAAATGAAGACTCGGCAGTCTGTCGACTGCGCTTGGACGGCTTGGATGGCTGCGGCTTGGCACTCTTTCCTTTATTGTTCTCAACCCTGCCACCGGTGGCGCTTGGTCCTGGTGCTGAGGCTGAAGAAGCTTGTGGCGCAGCTTCGGTTTTGGTCTTTCGCTTGTTTTGCTTACGTTGTTCTGTCTCAGGTGGTTCCGTGTTGCGCTTCTCTTTCTTTGTTGTTGCTGGACGTTTTGTTCGTTTTGTTGGTCGTTCATTCTCCATTTCATGCAGCTCCTTCAATGCCGCCTGTCCTGCCCACCACGCGGCAGAATCGTAGGCCCATGCTGGATCATCCCAACCACTCTCCCATGCACCTTTCCAATCATCATCTGTTCCCCACGCGGCCCAATCCTCATCGTAACCCGCCTGACCCTCCCAATCCTCCCACTCTTCTTTGGCTTGGGATTTGGCACGTTTGGCGGTTCGGGATGAGGCTGCTGCAGGACGCTTCAAGACTGGGGTTCTGCCCCTACCCCTACCCTTTCCTTTGCCTCCCCTGCCCCTGCCCCGGGACCTGCCACGACCTGTTGATGGACCATCACCCTGTTCCTCATCTAGCTTCTTAGCTCGCGACTGGAGTTGGGTATGTCGTGTCACAGACGGCTCATTTGGCTCCTGCCAGTGGGCCGTCAAAACGATTGCATTAATGTTATATGCTCAGCTCATCAATGACTGCATTGTGCACATTGCACTATCCATCGAAATCAAACATATATAAATGCGCAGAACATCACAGCACACACACGCATATAGAACACAGGTGCCTTTGCATCGTCACTGGGAGTAAAATCTTCAGCTTCCTTCACCTCCTTGTGTTTTGTATGGGTGCCTTCACCCGATGTAGAAACATCGGCGGGTGGGTCTGGGGGAGGAAAGAGAACTGTTGGCTCTTGCCTGGGAGCGCCTGGATGCCTTGTTTGGTATGCATCGCGCCTTTCCTCTGCTGTGGTGGGGGGTGAAGGGATAGGCGGCCTATCATCGGGAACCTCAACCTCCATAATGTCACATGGTACCGTGTCCACTTGGTCAGGCAAAGTAGGCTGCTTGGATGGTGGCTGCATTGCTTTGTCCAGAGGTTGCCCTGGCGCTGCTGATGAGACAGAAATGCCCCTCAAGAAAGAATGCACATATTTATAATACAGAAAACCATTATGATCAACTAGAACCCCATGTATACAATTGTTGCCCCCAGCCTTTGTCACCTTCCACGCCATGAGCAGATTGTGAAGGATTCACTTCTTTCTGCGCCTTCAGCCTCAAACAAACACACGTCGACTTATATACGCACACGTATACAAACAACGAGGGTACACAGTACACGGGCTGGGTGCAGCTTCGAGACTCTGCCAACCTCTTCAAAACACTTTCCCTACGTTTCTGGAGCTCTTCCTTACCTTCGCAGCGACAGCACCACCAAAAAACATGTAGACTTGAAAGAGATCATGTAAAATTGCTATAAGCCCTGTCATCATTTTGCCAAAAACATAAGCACATATAATAGCATGTCCCTCGCTTGGCGCATTTTAAAGTTGGTCAAAGGTACTGAGAGATGGTCGGTTTCCAGCACTGTTTGGGGTAGAACCTTTGTCTTCAGCAGAGGTTGGTCCACTGGATGGGCTCATCACTGCAGCGGCGTTGTTTCCCTGCTCAGGCTGGCTTTCTGGTACCACCTTGCTCACCTCAATGCCTTCTTGAGCGATGTTTTCCTGCACCTTTGCCTCAGGCTTGGTTTCCTCAGTTGGTTCCTTTACTTCTGCACTGGTTTCTTGTTGCATGTGTTCCAGCTGATCGGAGTGGTCTGCTTGCCTGGCGTCACCTGGACCGTCACCATGTGACTCTACAGGGACCTGAGGATCATCTTCACGTTGCTCCTCTTCCTCACCCTCATCATAGTTGCCCTCAGCATCATCTCCGTAGGCATCTTCATCCTCGTCCTATGCAAAAACGGACATATTTAAATGCTGCATGCACTCTTAAAGACTTATTATAATCAATAAAGTTTTCATGATTGCACGCACTCATCATGTCCTGCAGTGAACTCTTAGCACGACGGGCTTCCCTCTTAGCGTTGACTTCATCCACATCGGCCTGATATGGTTGAGCATGGTTGCATGAACTTATAAATATCAGCATGTGCGCACATGATACAGCCCCCTAGAGTCACCACGCGAGCGTGAATACGGGTTTGGTATGAGTCTTCCCCTGCCTGAAGGTTGGGGTCAAGTTCAAGACACAGGGATTGAAATTCTGGTACCTTGTCGCTGCATATAATCAAAAGATGTTGCAAGCAGAGCCTATATAATATTACCACAAAAAGACGTTAAACAAACTTCGCACAACTGAAAATATCATAGCAATTTGACAGAGTTGCGACGGACACTTCATGTCTCCTCGTTTTCATCTTAATGAAGCCAAGCAATTTACGCAGATGCCATGCTATTTTGACCACATCAGCACCAAGATCAGCGCTGGATCCCATTTTGTTCCGGTTGAAGATCATTTCAACCTCATCACGCAAAGGATCGATGGGTGGTAGTGGCCGCGTCTCCAGCAAGCTCATCCGAGCAAGAAGTGGAAGTAAAAGAGCGTGGTCTTTGCTACAAGCTTGGATGCTCTCACCTTGACTTGGATCTGTCGCCATCAGGCGCTGCTCATCTCGTAGACGGCTGCGGATTTCATCCACATCATCCCAAATGGCACTGATGCCTTTCACATCGAGAGTTTCGATTGGTTTTCGTGGCCTGCCAGGCGGCTTCCCGATCGCCATGGCTGTAAAAGAAATTGAGGAAACAATGCTTTCACAATTTGCACCAAACGGCTGTTGAACGGCGGTTCTTCCATAACGTTTAAAAAAGTACACACACCCACACATTGTAGACACTCACACCTTCGATCGATCAATCTGTAGCGTTGCAACCCCAGGACTTGGGCCCTGGCTTCGCCAACAGACGCCGGTGTCCGCGAAAAAATCTGGCGACACAGTGGCGTGCGCAATGGTGTGCAACACTGTGGGTTGATCTTGGTGAAAATCAAGGTTGGTGCACCAGTGGTTGGACCAAGGAAGGATATATGACTTGAATTGTTGAGATCTTGCGGGTTTTTTGCAATCAAATTAAATATATAAATCTTACAACATATAGGTCCAACACATTTGCAGACCATCCTGCCCAAAGCCCCTCAAAAACAGTGCCACACATCTAAGAGCCCGAATGATCAGCGTCAGGACCTGTGCAACGGCGCGTGGCAGGGCGGTGATCATCAGAAA
>JAOBYK010555114.1:0-12070 GCA_025434845.1 Phenganax subtilis
CGCGCTCGTTGAACTTAGCCGCTGATCTATATATAATAGCTGATTAGCGTCATAAGCAGCGCCTGGGTACGAGGCTGACCCGAGCCCATTTTAAGACTCCGCCCCCCTACGGGGTAGGCGGAGTAGTAACTGCACTATGAACACTGACCACAATATGCATTTCTGGTACGCCAATGGTCCGGAATTTACGTAAGATGCCGTGGCCAAGAGCAATGAAAACCAAAAATGCTTCAAAACAGTAAACTATCTTGAATAGGTAGGCCGAAAAAAACATTTAACCGTCGCGTTAAGTTAAATTAATATTTTGGTTTTTGCTTCAAGTCCCAAATCCCACTCTTAATACATTTGCGAAATGTATTACATATTCAAATGACATTGAATAAATTGTACAATGTTAATTATGTTTTGCACCTAATATCCAGTCTCCAGAACGTGGCACTTTTCGAGGAGATCTCAGGTGCACCAAGTACAATTTTCTAACTGCAGGTGCGCGACTTTTGCTCAGGTGCGCTCCCGGATTTTGATGATTTGCCAATCAAGTGTGCTTCCAAGCTAAGAACAACAGCAAGTGTGGTTGGAAAACTGAGCAGATGTAATACACTTACTCTCAAACAAACGCGATCATTTAACTTACGCGTATTATCCATTAAATCAGACCAGGCTAAGAGGTTGAACGTTGAACTTCAAATTTCCCTTCAATTTGCGAATCATTAACATCGTATTTTAAGTGCACACATTTGGTTTCTAAAAAACTCTACGAACACTGGGGTGCGCTATTCTTTTTTATCAGAATACTCAACTCGACTGCGCTGTTGCCACGTTCTGCAGAACGGCCTATCATCACTGTTCCAACTAGCCAAGTTTAGCTGTTTTAAAAATAAGTTTTTTCAAGCTAAAGCAAAGAATATAGTTGTAAATTGGTACTCATTTATAGTACACAAACTTTCCACCAAACGGCAGAGGTACCGAGTCTCTGATTTGAGGTATCTTTGTTTCTTCTTTGGCTTTTTTAACACACAATCACATGTAATGCAAATGAACACAAGCAATCACTCAGAAGAGATGGAAATAATTGAATGAATGGACCTTTAACCTTATAGACACAATTTCAAAAAATTTTGAACTAGGAAAATCTTTTACCACAGCCTGAAAGAGCATCCTGAATTTAGTAAAACTGCTAAGTTTGGATGCGGAATGTTGTAAAATAAGGAAAATATAGCCGTACAAAGTTGGCAAATTTTGTATATTTTTCTATTACGCGCGGGAAATGGATACCCATTTTCTCAAACTGGGTATTAATTTCCCGTGCGTAATAGAAATATATACAAAATTTGCCAACTTTGCACGGCTATATTTTCTTTATTTTACAACATCTCGCAACCAAATTTGCCAGTTTTACTAAATTCAGGATGCTCTTTCAGGCCGTGGTAAACTGAGATTTTCCCAGTTCAAAATTTTTTGAAATTTTGTCTTTTAGGTTAAAGGTCCATTCAGTCAGTATTTCTACGCAAAAAAACCATGAACTAAAAAAGGAAAGTTTATGTCAGACCACACTAAAACTAAAACATATATTCAAAAATTTGCATTACTACGGAATTACGGAATTTTAAACACTGCTACTGTCAGTACTGTAAAGAACAGAGTTAAAAAAACAGCATTGGAATTCAATTGCACTCATTATTTCTGTTTTTGTCTGGTCTATGCAAGAAATGAGTAGTTCGTCGTCACCTGTCTAGTGTGGTTTTGCCTCAACTGACCAATAGCAGTGTTTCACGTTAACAATTTATCCGCGATATAACACAATAGCTGATTTCCAATATGCTATAGGTGGATTTAGGAAGAGCACAATAGACACGTGACGACGAACTACTCATTTCTTGCATAAACCAGACAAAAACATAGTTAACGAGTCCTATTGAATTTTGATGCAGTTTCGAAACCACGTGATGCCATCCATCATTATTTATTTAACAGAGACGAATCTACGGTCTGGCTACTTGTGATTTTACTGATTTAGTTTTTAAATGCATTCATCTCATCTTCTGTATATGGTGGTAAACTTTTAAAGCTTTACGTCGTGCAGTTTCCTTTGCATACTCACTAACTCCACTGAATAAAAGACTTTTCCAAATTTTATTAAAATAACAACAGTATTGCACTGAATTTTAAACCCTAAAAGCAGTAAAACCAAATCTGATATTCAACACAGATAGCAGGTAAGACTAAGACTATCGTAAAATCGACCGCATGCCATCATCTTTATTATTGTGGTCAATTCATTCATCAGATTTAACTGGTTAGTCAGAAGGAACAAGCTTTAAGTTCAAAGCCATTGGACTTGACTAATCAATCTGATGAAACAAGACCACTACAAACAGTGTGGGGCATTCTTGTTTGTATATTGTCTAATTTTGTGCTTACATCAGCTTGCTGAGGTAATATCATTCCCACATTGCACCAAATGATATCAGTCATGTAAAAATAGGCCTACAAACATCTGCTCTCTCTAATTATAAAACCGAAGCAAAATTGTGTGTGGCTGAAGGTCAAAAATCACCAAACCCTGCCCTAGCTGGCAGCTCTCACAACTGATTTTTCGAATTCCTTTCAGAAACGTTCGAAATCCCATCTCTGATCACTAAATTGAGTAAATTCCTCAAAAGCTCCAACAAAGTTTCATTTCCTTGAATTATCCCCAACACCATCCCCAATTCCTGATTTTAAGGACAAATCCTTAAAAGTGAGAGAACTGCCTACTAGTTCCCAAAAGCAGCAATAATTTTTTTACCCCTAAAGGCTAAACTAAATAGTGAATACCACATGATTCGTCCCACAATTCCTGAAATCGAAGCACTGACCGAACTTACCTGTGCAGCCATGACATCTTTCCTGCGAGGAGAACCGCTGGCCAATACTATATTCCTTTTGTTCAGTTCTTCCAAAATTGGCTACAACATTGTCGTAGAGACGCTACTTCTGAAAATATGCTTACTTTGGCCGATTCTCGCTAATAATATTGTTTGTCTATTTGTCACAAATTCGTTGTTGGTAACTCTAGCATATATACATAGCGAGCCCGCGGTGATTCGACACAACTTAATCTAAGTGTTCCAATTTAGCCAAGACAAAATGCAAAGGCGTTTTGTCACAGATGAGAGACTAACAGATGCCCGACCGTCCCAAAATTGCGTAAGTCGATTTTCCTGCGATTTCAATGGCGGCCATTAAGTCATTAACCCATTAACCTAGCAAGTGCCCTACAGAAAGGCATTCACCCTCCCTGGGCAAATGATTTTGAAAACAGCACCCTGGAGGTGACGGTCTCTGTTTAGGGCACTTGCTAGGTTGATGGCGGCCACTTACGCCAAAACCATAGGCTTGAAGACTAAGTCGGACATGCATCTGTTAGCCTCTAATCTGTGGTCTCGTTTTTGTCTAGATATTCGTGGTTTTCACGTAAGAGAAAATATTTCTAACTTGAATAAGTGATACCGATAGATTGCTCACTTCTGCTGTTAATCCTAAAATTAAAGAATAAATTGTACAAAATATTGTACAAAATTTACACCAAATTCGAAGTTGGGCACTGCATTACATCCTTCAGGCTTCAGGGGCGAACTAGAAAACTCTGTCCCACGGAATTTAGAGAGAAAACTATATTAAAATTTCGGAAAGTCAATTAAAAGTCACAAGCAATCGCAATTTTAGCTCATGGAATTCAAATGTCACTCTTCTTAAGTGCCGAATCTAATCCAAATAACCTGAAGTCTTCTTTGAGGCTGCCTGGAATCAATCGACCATTTTCAAGTTTGCGAGTTCCTCAAATCTCCCGAATCCTGATAGATCACTTCAAGAGTTTTATCACTACCGATTATTTTAGATCTACTCGCCACATGGGCACTTTCAATGATACAGAAACTTACAAGTTTCTGTTTCATTTCGCTTCCTGAACTGCGATAAAGCATTATTGATGGTATTTACAATATGTGTGTTCAATGTCAAAAAAAGCATTTTATTATGCAGAAAAATTTGTGTTGACTTCGCCATGAACTATTCAACTGTATCGTCTACATTTGTGCTGACTGTAGTCAACTGCTTCGCCAGAAATGTCCCAGTGCATGGTGTCCGTAGTCTTAATCCTGCTAATAATACTGCAAATGAGTAGAGTTGGCAAGGCAAATGATGAATTTTTGCATAAAAGTGGATATCTGTATGCCAAGAACGACTCGCTAACGGCAACACTACTTCATGGCGTGGGAGAGGATTGCAGTACAACGTTCATCAACCTGGACAGCAATACCAGATGGCAATGTACGTCGTGCTAAAAGTCGTGTAGTTGGCGGAAAAAGTTAAGATAACAATGCAGTAAATAACATCACTACTCATTTCTCAACCCAAAATAACTATGCCGTCCATTGATAGATTTTCATCAGTTAACAACTGACAGTTTCAGCTATGCTATGAGTGATCAGAGAGTTTTAGATTAACGTTTATGGCGAACCGCTGACTGCAAACGGCAAAGTTTAAGTCGCATTTTAAAGTCAACTATGTTAGTCGTTCGATGTTACGGGAACCTATATATTGAACTGAAGCGTGATTTCGCAACTTCGCTCTACAAACTGTTGACATTATTATCTAATGTGATTTAAAGTTTGCTGTTAGCAGTCAGCGGTTCGCCGTGTACGTCACTCTTAAGCCTGGTTCACACTGGTCGTAAAAATCGGGAATTTCCATTGTCTGTGGTCATTCATGTGGAAAACCTTTTTTTGTCTGTCGGAAGAAAATACAATAGATCGCCGATGAATTACGACCAGTGTGAAGCAGGCTTAAAAGTACCTATCAGCGATTAGCAACGAACCGTAAAAAAGGCGGTCATCTCCATGATATAAGATGAAAAATAAAATTATTACTCAGTGTTGGCTTATGACATTATTTCGCTCGATTGGAATTTGGAAATACAATTATTTGCTGATTACTGATTACTTTCAAACTTGACTACATTATACATTGTTGAACAGGAGCATTTCCAAAATCCACCCAGAACAAGCTTTATGCTAGGCAGAGCATGCCTTGCAGCAGCGCTTAGCCTGTTGACTAGCTGAGCAACATAATCATTCCCGGCCAAGATACACATCGGCCAACCGATATCCAGTATATCAGTGCATCAACCTCAATTGTGAGCGAGTATACATTTGTTTGCGTACATCAGTAATCATATAATGTGCGGTGTTTTTTTAGACTTAGACAGCTGGGGTAAACCTGGCAGTGGTGTTATCAGTGGAAACGTTGTATGGTTGGGAGCATTTGATCAATGTATTGAGATCCCTGACGCTCGATATTGTCTAGTCAAGGTAAGTCGCCGTAGTAGAAGAATTTCGTTCTGACACGGTAGTGGCTAACACAGTTACTCACGGCGCTCCCACACCTATCTAGTTAAAAATCCTTTCATAGTTTTTAAAAATCTTTTTTCCACAAAATTTTCTAAAGAAGATGATAAATCAGGCTCCGTTTACACGGTACCGAATTCGCATGATCACGGCATGGACTCACTTAAGCCACAGAAATGTTTGCAAGCTCCTTTTATTTTTGTGTCATTTTTCTTGTCATTTCCTTGTAAAATCCATTAATCAATTTCCTTGTATTTTCCTTGCAAAAACCACTATTTTCCTTGTGGCAACGAAAAATCCTTGCTAGTGCAGGCCCTGGTTAGTTACTGATTAAAATTATGGATTGGATATGGACTAGATGAGTCTGCAAGCAACGCCTATACTGAAGTTAAATTGACTCAAACTGGGAAATAAAGGCCCTGCAAACGAGCACAGTGAAATAATTTATTATACAGAGGTCTTGAATGTATTAAAACTATTGATCTTCAATTCAACTGATAACTTCAAAATTGACTTCACTGCAAATACAGCATTCCTGCGTAATGTCAAACCCCCGTCTATTGTAAGCACAGCAAGCCATACGTTCGTAGTTTCCGATTAATTCTGAAGAGTCCGGTGCGACACTTTAATATTTTACTCTGGCCAACGCTAAATTGATTTTTCACGAAATAGGGGGACCTTTGGGTACTGTAGCCAGTAGGGTGACAGTTCATCATGCTTAGAAGAATCTGTAGAACATGGCAGGCCGTTTCTACAAGAGTATTTTGGCCAGCCAATCCAAGGCATGAGATTTGAAGAGAGTTTGCCAGAACACCATATATGTATTTTTACAGGTTATATTTGCATATCACAGTACTAGCTACCGAAACTTGTTTAGTTTCATTAGAAATAAGACTAATACCAACTGAAGAAAATTTGTCCAATCAAACTTTGAAATACTTTTAGACTATTTCCATTTGGTACGGAATTTGCCTTCCTGATGCTTGTGTCGAAAACGATATTAGTATTTTCAATGAGAATTTTCTCAGTAACGGTTAGTATAGCTACAAGCACTTAAACGTTCGATCAAAAGCCCTTTCACGCCGACATGACAGCTCTAAACTGACTGTGATAGAAGATAAAATAATAATTCAAGATTTTCTCAGCAAAGTATCGACGAACCTATTTTAAAGCCCCATTTAAATAGAATTGTCTGCATAAATTGCGAAAAAGGGTTAAGGCCGGTTTACACTATCAAAGTTTCTGTGATCAAAGTAGGAATTTTTCACAGGGATATTCTACGTTCTGAAAAATTTGTAAGAAATATCAGAGCGAAGTAGTTCAATGTTGAGGAGTGTATTAATTCGCTTAAAAATTTTTAGCAAATCCTGAAAATGTTGGATTCACCTTCAGATATTTCCACTTTGACCACAGAAACTTTGACAGTGCAAACCGTGCCTTACACTTGTTTATGCTCTGAGGGAAATCTTCCATCATAAAACTTTGCCATTCGTGCAACCCAACATCGTTTCTTGGATTTTTTCTTCGCTCTCAGAAAATTTCCTCAATAAAGACGTACGAGTTGCGTACAGCCATGGTATCATATGCTTTTATTTACATAGTGATTCTACATTTCTTCCCAACTGCTCGTGTTGTTGACTTCAAGTGTTATGAAGAGCAACCATTTACTTCGTCTGTGATTATTACTATGTGAGTACTTTTGACCAGCCACTGAGAGAAAATTACCTCTGTAGGCTCAGTCCACTCCTACAGTTGATCAGCGACAAAACGCTTTAGCAATTCCAATACAGTGAATTTCAACGACACATAAGATCTTATTGAGAAATTGGAATTCGTTCATGACTAAGATTACCTCAGGCACTTTGTAATTGCTCTAGAGTACGAAAAGCTGACTTTTTCGGGATTTTGGTCAATTGTACTGAAACGGTCGATTTTTATTGATCGATACGTAGTCATAAGTCTGATTGGGAAAGTCTGTTTTTCGAGATGAACCGCCGCAAGGAAGTTGCTTTGGTTTATGTACGTCCGCCTAAGGCCAAGCTAAAACCTCGCACAAATTTACATTTCATACATACGTATATTTTCGCTCTTATTGTCGTAACGATATGAATAAATGGCTTTTAGAATCTTTTGCGGAATTATTTTGGCGTGCTGCGTGATTGGAACAGTTATTGAAGCTTGTCAAGAATCGTTCAAAACGACACAAAAATTTTTTTACGTCACTCCGACTGATCCAGCAAGAAGAAAAGATCAAGTAAAAAAAGAACGTACATTCAGAGGAGAAACACAAAGAGTGACTGAAACAACATTGCTAATGCAACCAAATAAAACGAAAAATGGTACTGATTTCTTCACTTATTTATTTATAATACTTTTCGTTCTACTGTGTGTATTTGTAGTATTCCCAAATTTGCTGTAGCTTAGCTTTTGTTTTGAGTTGGTTAGGTTGCAGTTACAATTATGATCATCAGTAGATATCTTTGCTATCTTTTATATTAAATTCATATATTTTTGATAAATGTTTACTGTTCAATGCACAGATATTAGAAAATATATAATATGAATCGAATAAATCTTAGAAGATACTCACAAAGTGCATACCTCCGCCATTGTATTTTGGTGTGGCGCTGCGATCTGAATATATTCTACAAATTTTTAATGGCCGTATTTATATTAGAAGACGTCTTTAACGTCTGAGACGACAAAGTTGTCCAGTGTAAAAACGGTAAATTGAACGGATGAACAAAACATTGAGACGACTTTAACGTCTCTTGCTAAGAGCGTCCGAACGACGCATGTAACAGACGTCTTTATCGTCTACGACGTTAAATTCGTCGGGTATAAATACGAGATGACAAAAATTAAATGCACTAAACGAGTTCGAGAGACTAAATTTATTCTAAAGGTCTTGATCGGGTCTCGCTTGCAATTTTCTTCGTATAAAACTGTGCAAAAAAACTAATTCGCCGTCTTATTCCTTCATCGCGTATTTACATTAGTCGCACTTATTGCAAGACGTTTTATTCGACCAGACGCCAATCACGACAAAAAATTTTGCATACGGGATTTTTTCGCATGAAAGAAGCACAACAGACGATCATAGATTTTAGCATTATTTATCCCATTTTTCAATTTTCTTGGCATATGTTCACAAGTCAAAATTGGCACGATCCATTTGTAAGATGTGCTCACTTGGTACCATTTAATCTATTTGTCTGTTAAAAAAAACAAGGCATTTAATTAAAAGACAACTGAGCCAAGATGAAAATAATATTAATCACCATTATTCCAAAATACAGGTTTTACTGAAGGATTGAAAATCAAGGGCGGGAAATATCAGGAGCCAGCAAACAATGTAGACGATAATTCACATTCAAAAAAAAATGGTAGGATTTCCAAAGCTCTTCGAATGTTTGCATGGTGATTTAGCTTTGCATAAATAAATATTTATGCAAAGCCTTCGGTCCGGAAGTCCGGACAGTCATCAGCGCAAATCACTGACTTCCACAACATCTAGAGATTTCCAAACTTCGTTTCTCTTAACTTTCGTATCGTAGATGGTATCTTCCGGCATCCAGGCTCACTCAGTCACTTTATCCTTTCCACGTCACCACCTTACTTCACCTGACCTTATTTGAAGGAGAGAGCTGGTTTTTATAATTGCTACTTCTTTCAGGTAGATCGGTTGAAATATTGTTGTGCTTCTCGCTTCTTCGTAATCTTCGTAATGTTCTGAAGACTGAAATTACAACTGACGCAGTGACTTCACTCTATGGTTTGCGAGTGATGTCCATTTTCTGGATAGTCCTTGGTCATGTTTACCTTTACAGCAGAATCGGAGCAGCGATAGGTATGCTAAACTTAGATGTCAAATTTCTGTAGTGAATCATGAGAGCGTTAGGCCTCCTCTAAAAAGCAATGAGCAACAATGAAAGGTTATATGGTACCTAGGCGTTTACTGTAGTCCTGCATATCGAATATCATTGAGTTTGAAAAGCCCAAGTTGATACTAAGTAAACAGAAGAAATTGTATGAACGTTTCGTTTTAGTAAATAGACCTCAAATGTATAAAGAAGCTGAGAATATTTCAATGATGACCGTATTAAACGCTTTCCCAGCTGTGGATACGTTCTTCTTTATAAGGTACACTTTTTATCTTTCATCCTTTTATTGTCATACATGTAACTCGTATAACTCGTATTTTGTATTTCCCTCCTATATTTGTTCTTTGACAAGATGAAGGTATTTTGCAAAATAATGATCGCTGTTCGCCCGGTTTCTTTTGTTAGTCTGTTTTTATTCTTCGTTCCAAGCAGCTCCCTAAAACAGCCTGGTTTCCAAGTGGTTCTCATCAAGATTTTTAAAAACAGTCGAGTCACGACTGTCACGGTTTACCCAGGAGCGCAATAAAATATAATAGGACCGTTGAAAACGAACGATCAACAAACCAATTAAAAGTACTACAAGTTTATAGAAAACTAAAATCATAAATACTATATTGACAATATAGTATTTATGATTTCTGTTTTCTATAAAATTGCGAAAGTATACCTGTACATCGAAATGTGGCCATATGACTGTAGCTTAGATGCTTTTCTTCTCGGGTTTCCATTTGTCAGTTAATTGATGTCAAATTTCAAGAAAAACCGACTCAGCAACAAAAAAGGCTATATGGAACCAGGCTAAAAAGAACAACCGTGTTCTATACCAACGTTCGATTGTACACTTTTTGCCTTGCAGTGGTCTGCTGCTGATGTATAATGTCATGAAAAAGATAGAAAAAAAGAATGTTGAAATACCCTGGGGAAAATTTTATCTGCATCGTTTTCTAAGGTATTCGAACATTATATATTAGAGAAATTGATTAGCTAAATGAGTTATACGGCTGCATCGGCCAGGACGTATTTTACAGATGAATCATAAACTACTTCAAATGTTCCGTTTTCATGTTCGTGAAAATGATTTGACGAACTCAGGGTCGTAGCTATGGAAGAGGGGGCCCTGAGTTGTATTCGGTGTGGGGCCTTGTTGACTGTTGTCATAGGCGTACGGGACAGGGGGCAGGGGGGCAGCTGCCCCCCCAGAGAGTTTAGAAGTCGAAAAGTTGGGCAAATTTTGAACATAAGTCGGGCAATGAAGGTAAGGGCTATTTTTCACCTCTGTTTACATGGTAATTCTTGCCCTATCTAGGGCTGGAAATTCCCGCACGCACTTTACGCATGCGTAATTGTTAAATTTTCAGCCCTACTAGGAGGGCCAGCCCTCGTTGTTGCGTTTATATGGGAAAATTCCAGCCCTCCTTGCCGATATCTTGGGTAGTTAATAGCGAGATCCCGCCTGGGAAGGCTAGCCCTCCCTGTAGGGCTCATATAAACAGCCCCTAAGTCCGACTTTTCTTGCATTCTCTCGCAGTAGTAATTAATAATTACACAGATGCATTAATTTACAGCGCAGTCTCGAAGCACTATGTTTGACCGGTTGTTTATAAATGATTACCCGTGAGGGGGGGGGTGTGATTGTGTAAATTTCAGTTAAAAGTCGGGTATTTCATTGTCAGTTGGAGAAAATATTCAATGTCCCCCCAAAATTAATAGCTCCCGTACGCCTAAGACGGTTGTCATTTACTCGTTTATGGTGTACTATGTTATATTTATTAGTTTAAAATGAGGTAATTCTAGAAATATTTCGTGTGGAAAACAACAAGTCAAACACAACAATAACAGTCTCCAACACAAATGATAATTAATAAGACTAAATCTTGTTTTATTTGAGATAATATAAAAAATCAGCTATACCGAGGGAGATGTAGCTTTATTATTTAGCATGATTAAGTTTCATTTTTTACGTTTTCTTACTCTCTGGGAAATTGGCCTAGTCTGACGGGGTTCCTAACTGTTTGGGGCTCTTAGTTTTGAACTACACTTCCCAATGAACGATTCGACCCTTAGAGAAATCCGACGTTGTAGATGTTCTTGCTTCTAATTTTTGATTTTCTATATGGTAGGCTCACTCCAGCTATGATGTTTGTAATATTGTTCAAAGTTCAGCTGGAACCGTTTGTAGACAAAGGGCCTTTGTGGAAATTTCACAGTGACTGGGAAAATTGTGACGACTATTGGTGGACAAACTTCTTGTACATCAACAATTTCTATCCTGCAAATGTTGTGGGAAAAGGGGTAAAGCATTTTGTTTCGACAGCACTTTAGATGTCAGATTTTGTTTTATGTTCCTAAAATAAATCAAAGGACTGTTTGCTGAATTTGGAATTTAGATACAAACAAACTCCGAATTATGAGCTTGTGCTTGCAAATAAAAAGGCTATACATTCCAGTTACGCATTTGACACGCACGTGCACGAACGTGAAAGTTCAAATCCTTCAAAGTTGTCAAGTTTCTAAATATACCCAAACAAAAAACACGTAACAATTTAAAATTCAAAATTCCAAATAACTCTACTTGCGATCGTTTTAATATAAGATAGGTTTTATAACAATTTAAACTTTTACGTGTGTACATGTCAGTGGTACACGTTCGTGTCAAAAACGCGTAACTGAAAACAGTGGGAAGCAGTTTTAAGTATGAACTTGGGCCTGGTTTAGGCCTGGTGAGTTTGACTAATGGTCGTGTGTCGTGTGTCGTGGGTTAAAAGTCGTGTGTCGTGGGTGAAGTCGTGTGTAAAGTCG
>JAOBYK010555225.1:0-10711 GCA_025434845.1 Phenganax subtilis
TCTGTTCATCTGCGCTTTTTCCCCATCCGATTACAAAAATTTGGAGCTTAGAAAAAGTACAACAATGGTACAGACTGTCTTTCAATAACATTGGAATAAAATGGATAAATTTTAATGTAGCCTTCCAAAAGAACAATATGTGTATGCTGCAGTTAATATTTTGTTCTTAGGTAATTTTATTATTAACTAGGGTATTTTTTTTTCACTAGGTAAAATTTTTCCGAGCGTTCAAAAGTCATTTGAGGGTTTGGCATTTGAAAGCCTTTTAAAAAGTACTAACCATGTTTTCCCCCACCATTTTTCCTACCACCCCTCCATTTTATCGTTCTCCACATCTTCTTTCTTCTCTTTCCCCAACCATTCGCCATCAGCAACTGTTACCCTTACCCCTTTTTTGCCTGAACAATTTCTGGAAGAGTTGGGTTTGAACCAGCAATGTTCTTAGTCCACCATCATATCCTCTCGACCGCCAATCCTTTAGTTACCTAATTTCATTATATTTCGTACTAAACAATTTTTTCAGTCCCAGTGCTACTCACCCTAACTCTAACCTAACCACTACTGCAGAATGTATTTAATGATAAAAGCTCCTGAACCAAAGTCTTCTGGTGTCTACTTGAAAAAAATTAGCCAGTTGAAAAAGTACCTAGTTTCATAAATTAATCTAGTTAAAAATAAATTACCTGAAAAAAAAATTTACCTGCAACATATACATAAAACGTATATGTCATAAAACTAGCATTCTCCTGTTGAAAAATAAATCATCTACTTGTGGATGTCATCGGTTGCATGAGCTCAGGACGAAAAATTTTAATAGAAAAAAAACATCGGGTAATAATGATTCTGAAGGTGACGAAGCTTTACTGATACAGAGGTACGTCCGAAGGGGGCTCATAGAATAGCGACAAACAGAAGGTAGACGATGATAATGGTGTCCTTTGGCGGGTTCCATAGAATGAGGCAACTCATAATGCAGATAGAATTCAGAAATAAAACTGTACTAAATAAGGTCTTGAAGCAAAAGGTAAGACGTATTCACTGATAAAACGTCGGAAAGACTTAAAAAGTTTTACCTGCTCGAGTATTAAGAATGCTGCCTCGAGAATTAAGCTTCATCAGCCTGTATAAATGTTTTATAAATACTCTTGTACACGACAAACAAGTTTTTTTTGACAAGGTTCTACTTCAACTGCATCGTAACCATGGTAGCGTTTTTCTTAGCTTCACAGTCATCAACCTCTGGATACGATTGACATAGAAATCGACTTCCATTCGCTCGCGTGCACGACACACGCGAGCAAGTTGCTACTATGAGTGTCTTTGCTCAAATGTCAAAATCTGTCATCACTGGCTTTCAACAACTATTCGTAGCACCCATAATTGTATGCAAAAGTGAAAATAAACAAACAAACAGGATTAGATGATTGATTGGGTACGTATAAATGCATATATTACCAAAAGAGTATAAAGAAGCCCGTAAAATTGGGGAGAACTACCTTTTGCCCAGTTCTCTCCGGCGGCCCAGAGTGGTAGAAGAGCCCACCCACCTACCACAAAATTTGCGTAACCTGTTTACTCCTAGTCAAGCTGTTCCAGGCTTCCAGCTTGGCTAAGGCCGCTGGATAACTGTTTTAACCAATAGCTTGTTTGCAATCACGTGATTTTTTGACCAAATGACGGGCAAGTCAACAATTTTGTGTACGATTTTTCCCATTTGATTCCCGTGTACTGCAATTAATCAAAAAGCGATCAAACCTTTATGTATTAAACTGTCATTGAAGTCAACTAAAAAGTATTTAACGGCAATTTTTGACATACTTGCCGGTCAACTAAAACCTAAAAATCACATGATTGAAAACATCCCATACCTTAATTTCACCGAGCGGACAGGTGAGTGCAGCGAAATAGTGTACCGTTCACACGCTCATACTCATGCACTCGTGGTACAATTTGTAAGCAAAATTAAATCTTGCGTGAAACAGTGCGTAATATAACGGGTGAAGACTCAGCCGTAAAGCAGAATTACGATTTATGAATTTCTTGCTCGAACCGGATTGGCTTGCGGATCCCCAGTAGCGATGAACGACATCACGTTAACAGATTTACGTTTATGACGCGTCATGTAGACCATTATTGGCGTGAAGGCATGATCAGCAAAGTCATGTGAGTATAACGCAGACAACCCATTTTAAAATATTCAATGATATGAAAAGGCGCTGTGCAAAAATTCAAATCTTTGGCTGGTTTGTTTGTCCTACGGTGTGCTCCACCCACTTTCTCCTGAGTACGTATGTCAAACGGCTGTTTAAACATTGCATGACACCGTACTGTCTCCAAAATCACATAACGTGCTCGATTACTGTCTAGCAAAAGCGTAAGTGGATTACATACAGATTTGCAGTGATTCTTATAATATATATAAGAAATAGATTCGTTTATTCAAAAGGTAAGTCATACGTTTCACAGTTTTTTCAACACTATTTCGTTGTCAAGTTTCGTTATCCAGCAATCAGAGCTCACATGCTTCGTTGCATCCGGTAGCATGCTTTGAAAGTATAATCATCGTTCCTTCTTATTTTTCGATTGCTTTAAAATTTCAAGCATTTTATTTGTGTCAATTATTTTCTAAAGAACTATGCTACATCTGTCAGTTAAATCGCACCGTATATTCGGCAGTAAGTTTTATATTTTAATGATTGTCTTGCGTACTGCCTGGTTGTCAGCTATTTGGGGGTCGGATTTCAACGACTGTTCGAGTAAGAAATTCTTAGCATAGTAATGCTAATACTGCATTGCGTTTTGTTTAATACATTCGAGTGATACTGTGTTTGATTTGGTGTTTATATCACTAAAATAATGGTGTGCAACCTCGACATTGCAATTTATGTTTAAATTCCTCCTCAGAGACTATCTGTGAGTAGCAATCAAGTCGGTGTTTACGGTTGTTGAAAGCGTTTAATAAGGCATTAGAAATTTGATAAACTGTGGGAATATAAGCGCAATCCTGCTTGAATCAATACGGATTGAATTGTATGTGAGTGTTTGCGATCCCATTGTTGATTAGTATTAATAGAAAGTGTTGTGCTAGCGCCAACGGCCAGCTGATTGTAGCATATGTAGTAGGATATTGTCCAGGCCGCGGGGTGGGCAACACAGTTCTCGGAAATGTTAGGTATTGAGTTCTGCAAAACTTTGTCCAGATTTCATGATTTTCTTGAGTTGGTTATTAAAAATGTAATACTAATATTCTCAGCAGTCATATTCGGAAAGTATTTATGATAATTTTGGGCAGAACAGCAGGTAACTGGCGAGGTAAAATTGCACAACAGTTACAAATGGCATTTTTGAAATTCTTTTGTAAAGAATGCTGTTGTAGCCGCTTTATGGAATACTTAATTGCGACCAGCGTCATTGATTAAATTGCAAGTGAAACACAATGTAGTACTGTGTATTAGATTTCTTGTACTTTTCAGAAGTGGTTTGAATATGCTTATAAACGCCGCTGTATATTCTGCGCACTCTACTAATATCCCCTCGATGTAACTGGCTATACTGTTTCATGCTTATCAGTTTGCTATGAAATGCATAAGCCTGGACGAAGGGCAAATTTAAATGTCAATGCGTTTTCGAATAGATCCGTTCAGTGTGGATTATAATGATTTTGTTTAAGCCGGACAAATGTCCGATCAACAACACAGTTGCTCGGACATTGGCAAAAAATGGTCGGCCAAAAATTTCGACATTTTTTCTCGTGACATAGCTACACAATATATTATCTCTGAATATTATTTCATCCAGATTTTTAGTGTAGGCAAGTATCTGCTTGTCATATAGTACTAAATGAATATGCTAACTTCAATTTCGACGGATTTATTGTGTATTTATTTGATCGGTCAAAATGTCCGTGCACATTGAATTGATCGGCCATTTGGTGATTTTGATCGGCAAATGGCCGATTGCCGACTGTTATAATCCACGCTGGATCCGTTGCTGTCAGAAAAAACTAGATAAAACGATTCAAATTTTTTTAAGAACCGGGGCCGGTTGTTCGAATGGTGGATAGCGCTATTCACTGGCAAGTGATTTTCCATTGATCGTTATTACATAAAATTACGACTGACATCGATAGAGTCTGTAATATTAATATCGCTCACCAAAATGGAACTTTCGAATTATTTTGTCCGATGTAGCGAATGCTTGAAAAATTCACTATCCAATGGATCGCTATTCCCCCTTCGAACCACCGACACCAGGACGTTAGATTACAAATTTAAACTGTTTAGGCTTAACCTTACTCTAAACGGTACAGTTTTCCAAAAATTTGTTCTACTCGACAATTAAGCAAATTTTCTGCGCATTAGGATTAATGTCACTGGTGATTTAATTGTCGATTGTGTAATTGCGGCTTTTTTCTGGCTGCTTTTGTTAGGTAAGCGACGTTTTTGCCTCATTAGAGACTTTAAGTTTCGTGTTCACAGCAGACCGCTAACCACAAACGGCAAAGCCAAGTCGTATTTGCGAGGCAACTGTTGTAGCTTTTGGAAGATAAGAAACGTGGTGCATCAATTTAACCATGAATTATACTTACTGAGAAGACTTATTGCTACAACACCTACCGTCAAATGCATTTTGAAGTGTGCCGTTTGAGGTTAGCAGTTTGCCGTAAAGGTGAAGCTAAATATCTCTATTAGTTCAAAAGAACTGGACATTGTTTTAGGGTGTACGCTACTTCCAATCTGGCCATCATCTGGTTGCACAATGCCTGTTTTCCAAAAGGCGGAATTTTCCGTGCGGAAAATAAGGCTACAAAACTGATTGGGCCCAATGCAAATATGTTAGTTTCGTATTTCTTTTTGAAAAATACTAGGTAGGGTAGGCCGGATTTTCTTTTATTTTGGGTGAAACTTTTTTTTCTCAGAGCTCTTGAATATATAGCATGAATTAACACATAGTTCAAACAGCACAGTGATTCAACTGCATTTCATTCTTTATAACCAAATATAATTTAGCTTTAATGCAAAACTTTAAAATCTGTAATATGCGGAAGATGTTGGTGTAACAAATATACTCAGAATGAGAACATAATCAATAAAAACCCATATTTTTGAAGTTAGATCGATAAAATGCTCTAACATAATACTGCTGCTCTGAATCTTTCCTTTCAAATCACATTGCATGTAAGCGGATTAATACAAGTGTATTCCATAAAAAATTTGGGGTTGTAAATTTAGGTGCCCAAAACTCAGGTCGGGAGACCGGAAAACCCACATATTTTTTTTGCCTTGGGTAGAAATAAATTTCGCTGCGAAGCGAACCATTGAAGTATGTATATCTGGAATGGTAACTCGGGGGGGGGGCAAATAAGCACAAAGTGGGCACAACTGCGATAAATTTCGTCGCCAAGGCGAAACCTCGGAGAAATTGCGCGAGTTTTTATACTTTTTCTCAGTTGTTGAAAGTGTTAGACAAAACTAGCTTACACCTCAAATATATTGTAGTACGGTTTGAAATATATCTGTATAAAAAGTTTTGCAAAGATTGGCTCTTTCAAGGCAAGAAAAATTGTCGGTCAAAATATAAGAAAAGGAATTGCGAAATTATAGTGTTTCTCATTTCCAGAGTGGAGTGAAGATTCTTAGCCTCATACAATCATAGACTCGAATCATGGGAGTTAGAGTTCCAGTTATATTCATTTCAATGAAGCGAACCAATCACGTTGCTCGATAGACAGTGCAAAACTCAGTGAGAGTGACACTAGGTGATCCATATTCAAGGATAACAGCTGTGTGCGTAAAACAACTCTATCTAGCAAAAGTGTTTTCAAGTACAACAGTTTCCGGCAATAGGCTTTTAAACTGCTTACGTGTGAGCAAGTTTTGCGCGATGAGTTGCGGGATTTATTTGGGGTTTTCTGCAAACATGCCGGACTCTTTAGTGGAGGTTTGAAGGAAGTGATTTCACAGGCGCTGTATTGCGGCGCGAAGTTTTAGGTGGCAACTAGGTGGATACAACAAGATCCACTTCTGAAGTGAAGCCTGCGTATAGAAAGCCGTCTTGATATTTTTCGGGAGTTTTTAAAATCACATTTTTCTTCTACAACTGTCATTTGGCAATATTTGATATCTCATGCAGTGAAAACGTCGGTTATTTGATGCACAGCAAGTGAGCCTGGGGCACAACACTTGAAATCTCTCATCTCCGTATATGAGTTTTTAACCGCCTTTGGTATGTTGTATTGCGTAAGACTTGCTCTTACGTAATCGCTTCAAAAGTCTGCTGGTGTAATACTGTTAATAAAGTTCATTTTGTCCGGTCGCGAGTCTGTTCAGTTAACCATAGGCATATTTCCTTCCGTGCAATTCCACATTTCAGTTGGATGACAGTGGAAGGATGCAAATATCTTTACAGTTCCCCATTCATCCAGTACTGTCTAATGGCCTGTTTATATGGGGAGGTGGGACGGGCCGATATTCATCCCGCATTTACACGATTGCTTTGTACACGGGACGTTTTATTGCGGGAATACCCGGGAAGTATGAATTTACAAAGAAATATATATCTAAAATTGTCCCAGCATACGAAACAGAGCGTTTATATGGAGAAAAACGTCTCGCTTCCGGTGGGATCCCGGTTGCTTCAACCGGGATCCCGACTAGGTGGGACGGGACGAAAAACACCTGCTTACATATAAACACAAGGCGAAAAATGAAACAGAAACATATACATGCCGAGATCCCGTCGTTCCGTCCCGGCAAACGTTCTGTCCTGCCTCTCATATAAACAAGCCCGCCTAAAAGTAGTTTGTCTCCAAAGCAGTCACGTTAGGATTAGTAGTAATATCCTGGGTGTTGGATAAAACTTCAACGCAGCTCAATAATATCCGCTACTCTCAGTACTTCGCAAAAGTTGTGAGAACTTTCTCTGTCTCGTTTTAGTTTAGATTCTTGTGGTAGATATTTCATAAGTGTCTTGCGCACGGTCAGTTATTCTTTCACCTCTGCACCTAGTTTTTGAGATGCTAAACAAAAGAAAACGCAATTAATCATGATTTACATTTAAAACTTAAACACTTTCAGGATTATGCTCCCACACCTTCGACGTGGCCACCTTCTCTCTCGAGGCACAGTCGACATCGACATAGCTTGCCTTTCACTGCAAACTTCCCAGTTTCGCTAAAATATTTAACTACAAATGTTTTTTGCTTTATCAAGAGTTTAGCTATCTTTGCTTTTGTTCAAAATGTGCTGGAAAACTGCATATGCATAGTTGATTAGAGGCTAACCCAAGTCCCTAAGAGACTTGATTTTCAATAGTTGAAAGAATGCGATTTTGACCAAGTTTTTTCATCGCGCTCGTATGGGCTCAGTTTTTCTCCATATGTTATGAAAAACACGTCATTCAACAGCTAAGAGCCTGATCTTTCAAAATATTAAAAATTACACTTGTTTGCCAAGTCATTCTTGCACAATAGCGAGCCAAAGTTGGATTACGTTTTTGTTAAGACGCCCTGTAGGTTACAGAAGGAAATTACACATTTAGCAAGCTATTGACATTAGTGGATATTACGTGTTGTTAACTTTTATACATGCACCTGTACCTGTAAAAGGGAAAAGTGGGACCGGGGAGGGAAAAGAAGTGCGTTCCGGTGACTGCACTCTCATTTTCGTTTGATCCTGCTAAAATATAATTAGCATTTTCTGTTGCTTCAGCTTTACTGGCCTTGAACTGAGAAAAATCTGGCGTACAACATGTTGGCGTTGTATTTCGCTCTGATCATAACGAACACTTTCGTGCCTGAGGTTGGCGCAAAAATTTCATCGTCGGCATCATCCGTCCAACCAACAGCAACGCTCAAAACTGTAGGTTTGGTAACATCAAATGCATCTCGCGGTCTTGCGAAGACAGCGATTAATGTGTCCTCTGTGTCGGCCAACGTGCAATCTTCAGTTGCCCCGATTAGCCCTGCAGTGATGGACACGTCAAACATGGTAAAGCCCACAACTAAGGTTAGCGTTACTCCTCCAACCGCAAGAAATTCCAACATGACTTCCAAAAATACGGCAGTTGTCGCTACTTCAACTACAAATGGTTTAGTTTCTCCAAGTATGAGTACAGAAGCGGTTTTGCGAAGCAACACCGGAACGCACAACTTCTCAAGTTCTTTCGTAGAAAAAGGTGCCAGTACCGTATCACCCACAGGTTCATTTTATAGAAGTTCAACCATGGCATCAACAGCTAGTACTCTCATTTCACCAACATCAAATTTGACATCAACTGAGGTAAAAAGCGGTGCTTTGAATGGAGCTAAGCTTTCTGCAGCAATATTCGCAACCGCTGGATCGACAATGATGAGTTCCAGCTTAGCAGCGTCAAATGTAACCACATCATTTGTGGTGGCAGTAAGCGCACTTTCACCAGTAAGTGCCATCCAGTCCTCCAGCGTAACCCTTAATTCGACTGTACGTGTAAGTAATGCCAGCCTGTCGAAAAGCAATACAGCTGGGTCATCGGTAACGATGAATGAAACTGCGATATCCTCGCGTGGATCAAAATCGTCGCCTAATGGTAGCGTTGCAATAGTGTCAACTATAACTTCGAGCATGAATTCGTTACCAGTCCAATCAAGCTCACCGATATCACTTTTGAGTTATGAAACTCGTTCTATGTCAACTGCAAATATTTTTTCGAGTTCGGTAATGCATATAAATACAACAGGATTATTCTCAACGCCAGCAACACGTAACCAAACAGTGAATAGTACGAGTGCATTCCTGGTAAATGGAACAAATTCATTGATGATGTCACTTTTGACAAATGAAACTCGTTCTGTATCAACTACATATATTTCCCCGACTTCAGTAATGCGTATGAATACAACAGGATTATTCTCAACGTCAGTAACACGTAACCAAACAAGAAATATTACGAGTTCATTAATGGTAAATGGAACAAATTCATTGATAATGTCAATTTTGACAAATGAAACTCGTTCTCTGTCAACTACAAATGTTTTACCCACCTCAGTAATGCGTATAAATACAACAAGGTCTTTCTCAATGTCAGCAACACGTAACCAGACAGTCAATACTACAAGTTCATTCGTGGTAAATGGAACAAACTCATCGATGATGAAAAATGCCACCGTGGATTCAATTACGATTATAAGGCATACTTCTTCAGTTGTACCCAATGTAACATCATCGTTCGAATTAAATGCTACGTTCGCGATAACCCCTACATCAATTATTTCTAACGTAACCAGTTCATCTGTAATGAAGAGTACCACATCTGACTTGATTGTTGTCGTGCGTTCTACTTCATCAGGTGTACCCAATGTAACAACACCATCGCACTTCATGAACGCAACCTTGGAATCAACCTCAGTGTTAAATTCTACGTTAACTACAGTCACGATGTCACCGACTGAGAGGATCACCACCAACTTATCAACAATGGTTCTTCGTACAGCACCATCATCACTTTTGCATATTAATACCCGCTCATCACTCTACATTTTTTCAATATCCCAAACAAGTTCCTCTGGGCCATATTCTTCCCGCTCGGAAATACCAACACCTTTTCCGGAGAACATCTCTGTTCTTATTACCATAGATGAAAGTTGCACCGAAGTCGAAGACGTTCAGTCCAACGAATTTAAAAACGCTGTCCGATCAGCTTGTAGTAACGTTTTGAACATTTCTCTTTCCATGATAAGTATTGCAGACGTGACTTGTGGATCCATAATCGTTCATGTGACAATTGTTAACGTCAATAATGAAGATATCATTCTGAAACTAGAAGATGTTGTGAATAAAAAGCAGCTGAATATAACCTATAATGGGACTCAATTGGCTGTGACCTCAGTGAAAAGAATAACACCTACATCTAAACCAACATCTAAACCAACATCTAAACCGACTGATGAAAGTGAAAATGATAACACTGCTTGGGTAGTATTCGTTGTATTTGGTGCGGTCTTGGGCTTGGCATTCATTATTGGCGTTCTAGCTTTGATCTGGCGTTGTCGTAAAGAGAGATCAACGGGCATGTTTCATCTGCCAAGTGAAGAGCATTTAGAGCTTAGTGGGTTTACAGGCCGTAATAAAGCAAGCACCCGTGCAGGAAATTTCTATGGTGAATTACAGCCTGAACGCGGTGAGCAGCAGGAAAGCGGTATTCCCAATGAATCTGATGCCAACGAGAATGGTGGAAATTTTGGAGGTGGTTACTTACCTGCGTGGAAAAATTTACCCAAGATGGATATGTCAGAAGTTGGTCATAATGACAGCGAGAATGCCAGTAAATTTGATAACAATGTCCTTTTGACGTATGGAAAGAGTGGCGGTGAAGATACTTTGGATTCAACGACTGATAATACCCTGATGTCATATGATAACGATGGCGCTGTATGATTGGGCTTGGACCAACATGTGGACGATGAGAGTAACTGTAAAGTACCGCGAGAAGATTTATGTTTCCAATGACTAGCTAGGTTTGAAGCATTAGTTATGGAGTCGGCGAATACTGATTGGTAAATGGTAATTAGTTTTATGGTGCTGGAAAGTAATAAAAGCATGATATAGTGATGAAACTGTTCTATAAATGACAGAATTTCACATCTTATTGTGTCGTGGACAGTAGATTAAGTATACCGATTTGATTCGTATGCGATTCTGTCCTGCAGAATCACATATGACTCGCATTTACATGT